>JBBGZY010000209.1:3832500-3988393 GCA_037952925.1 Lithobates clamitans
AAGGAGAAGAAGCTTCATTCTCTTCTTCCGCTTCCTCGTCAGAATTTAGTAAAGCGTTACATTCTTCCTCCTCTGAGTCGCTGCCCCCTATGGATGCTGAAACAGAGGATTGAGCACGCGGCACCATACTGCTATGCGCCGTTGGGCGCCTATCCAGGTAGGACCTGAAGGACTCAAAGGTGTCCGCCAGTTCCTTCCTGAAAGAGCTCAGCAATTCCCCTTGCTGAGTTGCAGGACTAGCAGGAGCTGTCTCTTCCTTAACTATGTCTGCAATACATGATTTGCATAATATTTGGTCCAGGAATCCCTCAGTAACCCTTTACATGACGGACATTTCCTTTTAACAATAGGGGAGACATGCTTGGTCTTTTCTTTAGCCTTCTGCAATATCCCAAGGGAAAAAAAGACATTTGCTGAACCATATTTCACCAAAAACAGTTTACATGCTGTATAAAAGGAACACAGAAACCCACAAGGGAAGTTAACCCTTTAACCCCTATGTCTTGTTCCACAGCCGGTGAATCACCCCACAGATCCACCTTCAACCAAATAGTCAATCACTTATCCTTCCATTAGTACTCAGGAAAAGTGATCTGCAGGCCCCCCTTTTTTTTTTTTTTATTTGTTTTTTTTTTTAAGGAAGGGAATTTATATATTCTATATATATCATAACTGCCCATAGAGTAATAACATAACAGTGACCAATGTCCCTGCTTACCTGGGCCTGGCTGATTGGTGTGGCTCCTGCTCCTGCCACCGCCGTCTGATCGTCCTCCATTGCTGACAGGACAACAGCGGCGTCTGTGCTCTTTTATTTAACTTTCCCGGGCCGCTCACCGCTGTGAGGGCCGGAAATTACATCAGCCGCATAGACCGCCCCTTCCTCCTGCGTTCCAGCGGCCGGAACTGAAAGCCGCGTTGCGTCACTCGAGGCCCCGCCCCCGGTCGGAATGACGTGCTCGCCATCCGAACCCGGAAGGCGTGCGGTACAGCAGAGTAGACGCCGTTCGCTACTCCACAGCCCTGCCGCCGGTCTGTAGGAGCGGGACCCTCGCAGCCTGGCTCTCGCCGAGCATGAAGAGGAGGGGGCGCCGGAGAATCCCCCACATGTCAGGGAGGATGCTGGGCTGTCTTCTGAAGGAGAAAAGCAAATTCAACCAGTATGCCCCATACTTTCACCACCTGGAGAAAGCGCAGCACACCCCTGGTTCCCTGCAGCGCTTCCACCATGGCGGAAGAAACACTACAACTGAGGCCATGGTGGAAGTGTCCGGTCTTTAAAGAAACTGACTGCAGTGTTTCCTGGGAAAGTGGGTGGAGCTGCGCTCTCTCTCCAGGTGCTGTCCTGAAAGACGAAGGGAGAAATTTTGTTATTTAATTATAAACTTATACCAATAAGGTATAAATTAATAAGTTAGATAATCTAGTTCATCGTGTATGTCCAGTTGCTCACTAGTGAGCTAGATGGAGTATTAGTTTTTGTTTTAGGAAGAGTATCCAGAAATGTAATTACAATTCTGTTCTCCCAATAGGTGCTGTCATAGCTGAAATGGCTATATTATATAAGTATATATTTCTCAGTCCATGGCGTCATCTTGTTCTTGTTGTGAGGATGCGAATCGTCCTCTTTTGTGTGTATGATGGTTTCCATTTTTTGTCTTAGAGGAAGATGTTTTCTGAATGGAGGAGGCAGAAGCTGATCTCCTACGTGAGGTGGAGGCTATAGTTGTACCGTCAATCAATTTGAGGTCTTGGAGTAAATGTTGTAGTTCTTCAGGAGTTTTGCAAGCGAATCTGGTCCCCTGGTGGGTGAATTTTAGGGAGAAAGGGAAGCCCCATTGATATTTAATGGCATGACTTTGAAGTTCCAGTAGATGAGGCTTCATTGCACGCCTCTTAGATATTGTTAACTGGGATAAGTCAGCAAACAGTTGATAACTATGTCCCTGAAATGTTAGATTATTTTTCCCTCTAGCCGCTTCTAGAAGTTGTTCTTTTTGAACGAAAAAAATGAGATTTTGCTATAATATCCCTGGGGGGCCATCAGTTTTTTTGGGCATAAGTGCCCTATGTACTCTGTCCATTTCAAGCCTTTCCACTGAAATGCCAGGTTGTAATTCTTGGCATAATGCTGTGATTGTTAATTGCAGATCTGTGATTGATTCTGGTAAGCCTCTGAATCGCAAATTCGATCTTCTGGCGCGATTTCATAGTCCTCCAGTCTATTCTGTAAAATAATATTTTCCTCTTTGAGGACATCTATTTCAGAAAGCATCCTGTGTAGAATTTTCTATATCTTCCATTTTCATTTCCAATGCTTCGGTGCGTCTCCCCAGTTCTGTGATCTCTCTAGTAAGATTACTAGTAATTTGCTCTGATGTTTGTTGTAATGCTTTATGTAACATTTTTTCAAATTGTTTCAAAATGTTAGAAGGAATATCAGAGTTTTGTTGTGAAGAATGTAACATATTTGAATCAGGTTCAGAGTCAGAACCCCCTGAGGAGCTTTTGGCTGCTTGGATTTGAGTTTCTTGTCTGAGGTAAAATTACCTGAGGAGACTGGCGCCTTTTTCATAGTATGTCTTGCCTGGGTGCTGCTATTAGAGCTAGTTTTGGTTTTATTCCTGGCACCTCCCAGCACCATTATTCTTGAATAATGTCCCCCTCACCTCTAGGGTGAATAGTAATATGATTTTTTACCGTTTCTGTGTCCGTGGGCTGCCTTTATTTGCGGTTTATTCTCCCTCACAGAGCGGAGCTCTAGCCTGGCATGTCCATCGTGCTAGCCTCCGCACATGCCCCACTTTGAACAACTTCAAGCCTCCTTAGGCTCCCCGGTTCCACAACCGCAATCGGCTGCCGTATCAGCTCCGCTTACAGTCGCAGCCGCTAACCCTTTGCACTTACCAGCTCCGTCCCGTTACTTTGGGGATTCCAGGGCCTGCAGAGGGTTCCTTAGCCAGTATTCATTTCGAACTCCAACCCCAAAACTTCAAGTCTGATCAGGCAAAGGTAGCCTATATTATTTCTCTCCTGTCCGGCGAGGCTTTAGCTTGGGCTGCCCCTATGTGGGAGAGGAAAGACCCAGTGGTTTTCAGCCTCTCTAATTTTCTGAAACTCTTCCGGAATATCTTTGAGGAACCAGGTCGTGTCTCTTCAGCGGCCAGCGCCCTCTTACCTCTCCGCCAAGAGTATGCTTCTATGGGACAGTATGCTCTTCGTTTCCGCATACTGACAGCTGAGCTGAGCTGGAACAATGAGGCCTTAGTCGCAACCTTTCTGCATGGCCTTTCTGATAGAGTGAAGGACGAATTAGCAGGAAGAACCATCCCCACTGATCTGGACGAAGTTATCTCCCTGTGTAACCAGATAGATATTCGTTTACAGGAAAGGACCTTAGAAAAGCGACGCCAGCACTCCTCGGTCCTTAGTCAGCCCGAGCTCCCCTCTTTTTGTCCTGTGGAGCATCTCCTGCCAACTAAGGAACCCATGCAGCTGGGCCAGACCAGGCCATCCCCCGAGGAACGTGCTAGGCGCAGAACTCTGGGCCTGTGTCTCTGCTGTGGGGGCAAAGGTCATTTTCGTGACACATGCTCACTTCGTCCAGGAAAAGCTCAGGTAATACATCTGGAAGGTGGAGTATTGGACCCAGAAAAGTCATCTAGTCGTCTCCTTCTTTCGCTGTTTCTTCATGTTGGCATTTCCTCCCACTCGGCCTTGGCTTATCTGGATTCGGGAGCCGCTGGCAACTTTATGGACTGGATAACTGCATCTTCCATGAACCTTACCCTTTTACCCCTCACCACTTCATTGGTGGTCTCGGCGATTGATGGCACTGTTCTTCCAGGGGGGCCTATCCGCTTCCAGACCCCTCCTGTTAAGATGTCGGTAGGGATACTCCACCAGGAGTGGATATCCTTATTTATCCTTCCTAAGGTCTCAACCCCTATCGTATTGGGGCTTCCTTGGTTGCAGCTCCACTCTCCACACATTGACTGGACTTCTGGGCAGATCCTGGCTTGGGGTCCCTCCTGTTTTTCTTCCTGCCTACTCAAGGTTGCCCCTAAGGGGAGACTTCCCGTGGCTACCACCTCAGTATCCTCTGCCCTTCCCGCTGCATATAGCGATTTCCGGGATGTGTTCTGTAAAAAGTCAGCTGAGGTGCTTCCTCCTCACAGGTCCTTTGACTGTGTCATTGACCTTGTTCCCGGAGCAGCTCTACTCAGGGGTCGTACCTACCCTCTGTCCATCCCAGAGACCCAGGCCATGTCTGAGTATGTTGCAGAAAATCTAGAAAAAGGATTCATCCGGAAATCCTCATCGCCTGCAGGAGCAGGGTTCTTTTTTGTTGCCAAAAAGGATGGTACCCTAAGACCCTGCATTGACTACCGAGGCCTAAACGCAGTAATGATCAAAAATCGATACCCTCTACCCCTAATATCGGAACTATTTGACAGGTTGAAAGGTGCCTCCATTTTTACCAAGTTGGATCTCAGGGGTGCATACAATTTGATCTGAATACGGGAAGGGGATGAATGGAAAACTGCGTTTAACACTAGAGATGGGCATTACGAGTACTTGGTCATGCCCTTTGGTTTGTGTAATGCCCCAGCGGTGTTCCAAAACTTTATTAACGAAATCTTCAGGGATCTGCTTTACCAATTTGTTGTCATCTACCTGGATGACATTCTCATCTTTTCGGATAGTCTGTCGGTTCACAGAGACCATGTCCGGATTGTACTTCAGCGCCTTCGAGAAAATAATCTGTATGCCAAGCTGGAGAAATGTTCTTTTGAATGTTCTGAAGTCCTGTTTCTGGGATGCGTTGTCTCTAACTTCGGTCTTCGTATGGATCCTGGGAAGGTCTTGGCCATTACCAACTGGCCTCTTCCTGCCGGCCTCAAGGCCACGCAGCGCTTTCTTGGGTTCACTAATTATTACAGGCAGTTCATTAGGAATTACTCCTCTATTGCTGCGCCAATTATCGCCTTGACCAAGAAGGGTGCTAATGCCAAGGAGTGGTCCCCCGAAGCTGTCTCTGCCTTTCATGATTTGAAACAGACCTTCATTTCTGGACCTTTGTTGAGGCGACCTGACCTGAGGGATCCATTTTTTATTGAAGTGGACGCTTCCTCAACTGGGGTGGGAGCTGTGCTTCTTCAATCCTTTGGGAACAAACGTCTACCATGTGCGTTTTTCTCCAGAAAATTTTCTCAGGCGGAGAAGAATTACGCTATTGGTGATCGGGAACTTCTTGCGATTAAGTTGGCGTTGGAGGAGTGGCGTCATCTCTTGGAGGGTTCCCCACATTCCATAACAATTTTCACTGACCATAAACATCTGCAGTACTTACAGAATGCCAAACGATTGAATCCCAGAAAAGCCAGGTGGAGTCTTTTTTTTTCTCGTTTTAACTTCACCATTACATTCAAACCTGGTTCCTGCAACAGTCGAGCTGATGCACTCTCTAGATCTTTTGAAATTCAGGATGAGGAGCCTACCATTGAACCTGAGCCGATTATCCCTACTTCATGCATCCTTGCCCATTCTACCACCCTGAAGTCAAAAATTTATCTTGGCAGGACCTTTGTCCCCACTGAGCTAAGAGCTAAGATCCTTCATTGGGGACATGACTCCAAGGTGGCAGGTCATGCTGGGGTTCTTCGATCCTTCCTCCTCATCAGTCGCCACTACTGGTGGCCTACTCTCCGTTCGCATGTCAAAGACTATGTTAAGGCTTTTCATGTCTGTGCCCAGTCTAAGTCCTCCACGCAGGCTCCTGCTGGTCTTCTCATGCTCTTGCCCATTCCCAAGGAGCCCTGGTCTCACATAGCCATGGACTTCATCACCGATCTTCCACCTTCTGAAAAGAATACGGTCATTTGGGTGGTAATTGATCGATTCTCCAAGATGGCCCATTTTGTTCCTCTTCCTGGTCTCCCTTCTGCTCCTGCCTTGGTTCCCATTTTCGTACGAGAGATTTTCCGTCTTCATGGTGTCCCTTCCCATGTAATTTCAGACAGGGGTGTTCAGTTTACTTCTCGCTTTTGGAGAGCCTTTTGCAAATCCCTCAACATTACCTTGGATTTTACTTCTTCTTACCATCCCCAATCCAATGGCCAGACTGAAAGGGTTAATCAGGAGTTGGAGGTCTTTCTCCGTACCTTGGTCTTGGCTCATCACGATGATTGGGTCTCATTACTCCCGTGGGCAGAGTTCTCCCACAACAATCATGTCAATGTCAGTTCTCAGAAGACACCCCTTGTCACTGTTTATGGAAGACATCCTCAGCTCCCTCTTCCTATGACCTGTTCTTCTGACATCCCAGCTTTGGCTACTGTTCAGGAATCATTCAATTCCTTGTGGGCTGACGTTCATGATTCCCTCCAGAAAGCTGCCAACAAGTTCAAAAGTTTTGCTGACCAGTCGCAGGCTTAAGCCTCCTTCCCTACAGCCAGAAGACAAAGTCTGGCTTTCTACCAAGAACATCAGACTCCGGGTTCCTTCTCTCAAGTTTGCCCCGAGATTCATTGGTCCTTACAATATAATTTCTAAGCTGAATCCTGTTTGTTTTAAACTCCAGATCCCTAAAAGCCTCAGGATCTCAAACTCCTTTCATGTATCCCTTCTGAAACCTTTAGTTTTCAATAAGTTCTCTCAACCTCTCCCTACCTTGGCTCCAGTCTCTGAAGATGATCAGGAGTACGAGGTTAGTAAAATTTTGGATTCTCGCTTCTATAAAGGTGTCCTTCAATATCTCGTGGATTGGAAAGGTTTCGGTCCTGAGGAGAGATCTTGGATTTCTGCATCTGAAGTCTTCGCACCTCGTCTTCTGAGGAAGTTCCATTTGAAGTTCCCCTCCAAGCCTGGTCCAAAGCGGGGGAGGGGGAGGCCTCGTAAGAGGGGGGTACTGTCATGACCTTGCAGTAATACATTCATGACCTGTCTGTCTCTTACCTGGTCTGTGTATCAGCCTTGAGGCTTGTACTCTCACACCTGCATGCTTAAGTATTCTCCCCTCTGTGTGGCTCCACCCTAACCTCAACAGGAACCACTATTTAACACCGTATTCTCCAAGCCTGCCTTGCCGTGCAATATTGTGTGTTTGGCTTCCTGTTTGCTGTGTGCTCTAAGTTTGTCTCTTTCTCTGTTACTGATCTTGGCGTGTTCCCGACTATTCCTGTCTGCTTGTGACCCTGACCTTTGGCGCATTCTCGACTATCCCTGTTTGTCTGTGACCCTGACTTTTGGTGTGTTCTCTGTTATCCTTGTCTGCTAGTCACCCCGACATTTGGCTACCTCCTTACTAATTCTTGCTGTCCTGGGCTGCTGTTTCCTCTCCATCCTCCTGTAGCCTACCGTGAGCATAAGCTGAGAGAACCTGGGGGCCGTGACCTGGAGCCAGTTGCAGCCCAGTCTATCCCCACCACTAGAGGCTCTGGTGAACACCAACTGGCTCTTAGACTCTGCGCCCTGGGGAATCTATGCTCGAACTCACTGTGGGATCCGTGTTGGTGCTCCAGGGGACCTGCCTTCCTGAACCACCCCGTGTTCCATCTGCAGCAGTCAGCCTTAGGGTCCACTATCATAGCGGTGCACTCCTGACCCCAACGGGGTGCATCTGTCACCTGGATACAGGTGACCTGACAGACAGCTGTTGGATGGTTGGGCTACTTGCTTGTGGTGGGGACCAAGATATTGTGTCGGCTGTCATTGTCAGGACATCTGGTTCCTGAGGACACTAAAACATTGGACTGACACTCTTTCCCTTTCATCGAATTGCTGGGCTGAGCTTTCTTTTGCATCTTTCCATCTCCATATTAGTGGCTTCATTCGTTTTCTCTATGAGCACCTCATCTGGAATGGAAGGATCCTCTAAATACTGCTTTAATTGGAACTTGATGTGGTCACTTCTCAGTCCAGTATCCACTGACCTTGGTAATTACTTTTGCATCTGCTCAGTCCCTAAGTGTTCATCCGAGCCTTCTCCTTGTGAGACAAACAGGCGGTCCTTCAACTCAATAGCTCTGAACAGGAAATTCTGAGGAGTTTCCTTACTATTCTGTGAGATGTTTATCAGTTGTTGGTACAATTGGGAAGCATTTTCCTCCTTGTAATGGCTTTTTAGGATTCATCTAAGTTGCACTAGGGTCAGTCCATTCTTCATTTCCAGCATACCTCTAAGACTTAGGCCAGGACTAATGGCTTTTACCACAGCTTCCACAATCTCGGACTCGGGATACTCTTTTTGTAGTCCCATGTCGATCTGGGGCATAAGGTTTGTATAGGATAGCTTGTCTTTCTGTTCCTTTTCACCTATCTGACCAGCAATCTTAAAGTCCTTCCTGATTGTCACCTCTGGCAAGTTACCATGGTGAAGTCTCTGAGTAACTGGAATAGGTTCCTGTTTTGGATGACTGTCACTCAAGTCCTTGCTTTTAGTACTCAGCTCTTTTATCTAATCCACGATCATTCTAGATGTTTCCTGGAACTTCTCCTGCATAGTGTGGTATTGTCGTTTCAAATCGGCTAATTACCGTTCCGGTTGGGGGTCTTTCTCACTGATGTTTGGTGCTTCAGCATTGTCCTCTCTTCTCTAGCTCACCAATGAATCTCTTAGTTGCTTGGAGAAATTGTGTCACCGCCTCTTCACTTTCAGTCTCAACCAGTTCATCTATTACCTCGTTGACTATCTGCATGTAGTGGCGCCGGGTTTTTCCTTTCTCCATTCTTGCTTCGGAGGCCTTGATAAACTGGCAAGTCTCAATGAGATCACCGACTGTCATGTGAATCAGATGCCCACTGATTTTGTCTTGCAACTTTTCTATATCCATCTGTGTAGAATTCCTATGCAGCAACGGTTAATACCTTAATCTTCTCTTAGTTTTGCCATGGACAGCGTAAGCACTCTTTTCCACTTCTGTGACCGTTTTGCATTTACCTTCACCCGGCCCCACGTTGGGCAACAATTTTGTTGCACATATGCTGAAAGTATGGTCAACAATTCCAATGTGCGAGGGGAGCGGGTCGGGTGAAACCAGAAGTGTTTTTATTGAAAAGTTTCTGCAATGACACAAACACATGACCTTCAGTCTGATAGACAAGGTAGTAACTGCTTTTCTATTCATACATAATAATACACATCTATATCTATAATAATAACATTCTCATATGCAGAAATAACTTCCTCATAGAAGATAATAAATAATTGCGCATGTGCTGATATGTTATTTAATCTCACACAGTGACAGCAGCCTTTATTGATCACAGGGATGCAAGTTAAATCAGTTTCATCCTGTTTATAGCCCTAAATATGCTCCCTCTTACCTGCAATGACAAAAACACATGACCTTCACTCTGATAGACCAAATAGCTAATTCCGTTCCCACTAGAAACAAAGGTCTGTCTTTTTGGTTCCCCCTACTCATTTTAGTAGTGTCATTCAGGCTTTTATCTCTATGCTGCCATCTACTGGTGATTTAATAGAAATGCAATGAGTTTTACTTTCTCTATTAGCAGAACTATTATCCTTTTTTATGGGGTACCTGATTTTGACATCCCTTACACATGCATCACCCAGAAGTGTTGAATGTCAAAGACACTGGCAGGCTGCAGTTCTGTAATGGAATGAAGGTAGGAGTCACTGGCCAACAATAATACAATGTATTTATTTTGTAATGATTAAATAGTCAAGATCAGTTTTTTTCATAGAATAGGGCACACAGCTCCATTTGCGACACGCACTTAACACACAGCTTGGTGGCCCCATCCCTGCCCTCGAGATCCCACTATTGGTGGATATAGTCCTGGGAGAAGACCCCAAAAAACTGATTTCCCAAATATACACGTATCTCATGTGGCCTATTGCCGAGACCACTACACAACAGCTGAGGTCGCGATGGGAACCGGACCTTGGCGTCCTGACGGACGAGGACGGGGGGAAGCCCTTGGCAATTGCAGGATTGTTTCCCCAAAACTCTCTGACCGTTTATCCCATCTATATGTCCTTCACAGATCATACTTGACTCCGGCTCACATATCCAAATACAAACATGACCACAACCCTGGCTGCCCAGACTGCGGCCACCACATGGCCTCCTTCTTTCACTTGATGTGGGACTGCCCATCCATACAGGGGTTTTGGACACAGGTGGTAAAATTGCTACACGATCGCATGGGCTCCCCACTGTCCCTTTGCCCCCGTCAGTGTGTGCTGGGTCTCCTTTCACTCTCTGAGAGTGACAAATATTTAAACATTCTTCTACAAGAGACATTGTTCCTTGCCAGGTTGTTGATTGCTAGAACATGGTTGAGGGGGACCCCCCCTACACTGCGAAAATGGATCAGGGCTGTTAACAATACTCTTCCCTACAAAAAGGTGCTATATACCCATAGGGGCTGCCCCGACAAATACTACAAAATCTGGGACAGATGGCTCGAGGACACCTCCACCTGTGATACCAGAAGTTAAGCTTGCTGCCTCCCTGTGTACGGGGGAAGGGGAGAGATTGTATGACTCCCTCTCGACCCTTTTATTGAACCTCTTCCCTCCCCCCCTGTACCCAAATAACCTTACTACTCACTATGTTCCAATATATAATTCCCAACCCCTGCATCACTACACTGCAGATGCTAGTTGTGTAATGTCATAAATTTAACTCTGTATGTGCATGTCAACTTAATTGATTCGTAAATGTAGTGCATGTTGCACTGTTCACCCGTGTGTTCATAAACTTTCTTTTATGCTCAATAAAAGTTTTTTTTTAATTAAAAAAAAAAATAGGGCACACAGGTAGATTGCATATGTATTCAGCAAATGAAAGCAAATTGATTTAAATGCTTCCTAGAATTCAGTAATAAGATCTTCAGCTTTCCATATGTAGGTATACAGTATGATAAATGAATACAACTTGGCCCAGATATCTGGAATGTCCATAAATGCATATTAGAAGGTGTTATGCATGTATTGTACTGTGGTTTTAATAAATGGATTAGGACTTGTAAATCTAGATGTCTCAGGAGACTGGAAGCACAGTACATCCAGATCTTTCTCCCAGTACAGGTTTGATCATGGCACTGCTAAGGAATACATTCTTCAGGGGATTGAACAGACTGGTCTCAATTCCTTGGCGAATAAAATGCATAGTTATGCCTATTTTTCTGTTTTATGAGACTATATGGAACAATTATTTAATTATTTAAAAGTCCATCTTTTACAGAAAAAAATATAAATGCACATATATTTGCAGTGTATTTGCAGGGGAAAAAAATGTGCATTTATAATTTTTTGCATAGCAGCCTGCAAAGCATTGCAACCGCAATCAGTGATTCACTGGTGCAGTGTCAGGCTCCTGCAGACTCTTTCTCTACCTCAATGAGGGGGATTTATCAAAACTGGAGCAGCTGTGCATAATCATCAATCGGGTCTCATCTTTTGTTTTCAAAGCTTAAAGTAATTGTAAAGTATCGATTTTTTTTCCTATAAAAATAACAAACATATTATACTGTCCTGTTCTGTCACAGTGGATTTGCACAGAGCAGCCCAGATCCTCCTATTCTTGGGTCTCTCTTCTGTGATCCTGGTCCCTCCCTCCTGTTAAGTGCCCCCACAGCAAGCAGCTTGCTATGGGGGCACCCAAGCCAAGTCACAGCTCCCTGTGTCCATTCAGACACAGAGCCCAGACCCAGCCCCACCCCCTCTTTCTCCTGATTGGCTATCTGACTTTAATTGACAGCAGTGGCAGCCAATGGCGCTGCTGCTGTGTCTCTGCTAATCAGAAGGGAGAATCTCAGATGGCTGAGACACTCGTGGATATCGCTGGACAGAGAGGGACCTCAGGTAAGTATTAGGGGGTCAAGGGGGGCTTCTGCACACAGAAAGCTTTTTATCTTAATGCATTGAGATAAAAAACCTTCTGCTTTTACAACCCCTTTAACCACCAACCCCTTTAACCACTTCAGCCCCAGAAGGTTTTACCCACTTCACAGGCCATTTTTTGCAATACAGCGCTGCAATGCTTTAGCTAACAATTGCGCGATCGTGCAACACTGTACCAAAATAAAATTGATGTCCTTTTTTCCCCACAAATAGAGCTCTCTCTTGTAGGTATTTAATCACCTCTAAAGTTTTTATTTTTTGTGCTATAAACAAAAAACGAGCAGCAATTTTGAATAAAAACAATATTCCTTACTTTCTGCTATAAAACATTCCCAATAAAAAAATTTTAAAAATCTAATTTCTGCATTAGTTTAGGTCAATATGTATTCTGCTACATATTTTTGGTAAAAAAAAATCCCAATAAGCGTTTATTGTTTGGTTTGTGCAAAAGTTGTGGCGTCTACAAACTATGGGTTAGATTTATGGCATTTTTTTTTTTTCCAAGTAATGGCGGCGATCGGCAATTTTTAGCCGAACTGTGACATTGTGGCGGACAAAACTGACCCTAAGTGACACTTTTTTGAGACATTCAGTGACTCCAATACAGTGACCAGTGCTAAAAAAAATGCACTGATCCCTGTATAAATTACACTGCCAGGGAAGGTGTTAACACTAGGGGGCGCTCAAAGGGTTAAGTGTGTCCTAGGGAATGCTTTCTAACTGTGGGTGGGGGAGAGAGTTACACTTGAGGAAATCAGAGATTGTGTTACAGCTGAAACAGAAGATGTCTGTTTTCCTCACTGACAGATCAGCGGTGTACCTTATTCACACTGGTGCTCCGTGTCTCCTGTGAATGATCAGCGGGTCGCAGCGGCCATCGCAGCCACTGGACCCGTTGTTGATTGGACACAGTGGGAGGGGTGCTCCGGCCCCCTACACCGTGTGCACAAAATAACATACAGGTACATGATTTTGCGCAGCCGGGCCGCCCTGCCGCATTATATGTACGGTGGGCGGTCCGGAAGCGGTTAACCACTTCAGCCCCGGAAGATTTGACTACTCATTGACCAGGCCATTTTCTGCAATTCGCCACTGCATCGCTTTAACTGACAATTGCGCAGTTGTGCCATGCTGTACCCAAACAAAATTGACGTCCTCTTTTTCCCACAAATAGAGCTTTCTTTTGGTGTTTTTTTTTATCATCTCTGTGGTTTTTATTTTTTGCGCTATAAACAAAAAAAGAGCAACAATTTTGAAAAAAAACAAAATATTTTGTAATTTTTGCTATAATAAATATCCCCATTTTTTTTTTTTAAAAAAAGCGAATTTTTTTCTCAGTTTAGGCCAATATGTATTCTTCTACATATTTTTGGTAATAAAAATCGCAATAAGCATATATTGATTGGTTTGCACAAAAGTTAAGCGTCTACAAAATAAGGGATAGATTTATGGTATTTTTTTTACTAGTAATGGCAGCGATGTGCATCCATTTCGGGTAAGGCCGTTTTTTTTTGGGGGGGGGGGTGATTTGAGGTTGAAGGTCCATTTTCATGTTACACGCTAAATACAGATGTAACATGAAACATGATGCAAATGATCTAGTTAACCTTCAGGCTTGGTTCACACCTAATGCTGATGCGGCTCACAGCAGGAGCCCTGTTTGTCCTCGTTGACCGTTTCAGGTCCGATTTCAGCCCGAATTCGCACTGGAGCCACATTGGAGATATGTGAACTTGCTCCATAGAGAGCTGGTCACAATCTCCTGCTATTGCGAACCAGATGCTTCGCAATAGTGTGAACACGTCCATAAAGCTAGTTAACAAAGGCCAGAGGCAGTATAAATTCTAATATTTCTGATAATGTAAGCATTAAAGTGTTCTTTTTATGATTATGCTACAGTTTAAAAAGTATCATTTAAACTTTGAATTTTCTCCAGGATTATAGTTGCAAGTCTTACTGTTGAAGTGAACAGTAAGACCTGCTTCACATTAGTGCACAAATCTGATCTATAACTGTATTTGTTTTACAGTACTGATATTGATTAAAATTCGCAATCCAATACATTTGTTATGTATTGAGCAAAGATCTACCCTTGCATGGGGGTCATACCAATCTACTTAATCTAACAAAACAACTCAGTCCTCTGATATTTGACCCACTTTCTCACTGCAGGCAGTTATATTATGCACAGTGAAACTAAATACGTTACGCTGTACTGCCTCAAAACTAGTTTTTAGACCAGTCTGTTTACCTTTGGTTTTCTATGGAACACGTTCTGTAGTATAAATCTGCAAAATGCAAAAAGCACTAAAATTGCATAGGTGTGAATCAGGCCTAAAGGATAGGAATACCAATTAAAAGATTTAGGGCAGAGGCTGTAAAGAGGGAAGGGCTGGTTTGACAGACTACATAAGGCACTGCATATTATTATAGGTATTTATAAAGCACCTATAATTTATGCATCCTTTACATATTGTATAATCTAATCACAGGGCCATCTTAAGAGCATTATAGGCCCCCGGGCAATACAGTGCACTGGGGCCCTGTCTACACAATCACGCACGAGAATAAAAATGCAAATTATCAATAAGGCTATATTTATTGGTACTTCCAACAAAATCAGTGTTTAAACATTAACACAACGTTTGGACAATATAACGTTTGATGGGCACAGTGGCAGCGTTTGATGGGCACAGTGGCAGCGTTTGATGGGCACAGTGGCAGCGTTTGAGGGGCACTGTGGCAGCTTTTGAGGGGCACAGACAGTGGCTGTGTTTGATGCACAACTTAAACTTACTTAGGTAGACAGTGTTAGACTTACTTGAGGCCGCCGGCCTGGTGCTGTACAGTGTGTCACTCACAGCAGTAAGGCAGCACCAGCTATCAATCAGGGCATTCTTTCCACTCTGCTCCCTCTCCACGCTGTCTGAAGAACATGGCAGAGGTGGGTGGAGCTTGTTGACTAGCCTCTAGGGGCGGCCGCAGCGCACTATGAATGCTGGAGCGGCCTCTGACTGATGACACTGGTTGCTAACTAGATGCCCGGCGTCCGGCAATTCTAGCAAGTGAGCAACCAGTGCAGTCAGTCAACTTAAACAGCAGATTGCAGTGCTGAGGATCGGCCCTGGATGGGGCCCTCCAGGCAAGTGGGGCCCCCGGGCAACTGCCCAGCGTGCCCAGTGGAAAAAACTGCCCTGTCTCATCAGTCCCTGACATGAAGGAGCTTACAGTATAAAGTCCCTACCTCACATGCATACATACACATACTAAGGCCAATTTATCTACCTGCATGTCTTTGCAGTGTGGCAGGAAACCAGAGTACCTAGAGGAAAGCCCACAGGGAGCAACATACAAACTTCATGCGGGTAGATCCTGGTTGGGATTAATTTTACATACATTACAGTACATACATGCAGTACACAGACATCCCAAATCTCCCGCGAGTCGCGGGAGTCTCCCGCATTTGACTGCGGGCTCTTGGACACCCGCGAGTGCCGGGTGATCTCCCAACTGGGCCTCTATTTCCGCCACTGACAGAGCAGCCAGAGCGGCCGAATGGAGTATGGCTGTGGCTGCTCGGGTTGGTCTGTCTTCTATCTGTGGCCAGGGAGGGAGGCGGGACAGAGCTGGGAGCGCTCCGCTGGTGGACACTGAGGCTGCACTGGTAGGCACATTGCCAATAGGGGTCCCCATGACTGCGATCCACCTGTTAAGTAGCTGTGATTGATCTGGTCCCTGCAAAGCAGCTGTCATTAGTGGCACACTCCTCCCCGCCGGCCCCTCCTTCCCTCCTGTCCACCCCAGGTGCTTCTGGGGTGGACGTGAGGGAAGGAGGGGCCGGCGGGGAGGAGCATGCTACGAGAGGTCTAATGACAGCCGCTTCCCACGCTACTCTGCAAGTAATGTAAACAACAGCTGCTTGGATCTTGCTGATGTGTTTACCCCATTGTGTGTCCCATGGTGTGCCCAGTGCCTTGCTGTGTGTCCCATGAAGCGCCCAGTGCAGTGATGTGTGCCCTACTGTGTGTCCCATTATGTGCCCCATGCCCTGCTGTGTGCATAGTGCCCTGCTGTGCACCCTATGCCCCCCGCTGTGTGTCCTGCTGTGTGCCCCATGCCCTGCTGTGTGCCCCATACCCCGCTGTATGCCATGCTGTGTGTCCCATGTCCTGCTGTGTGCCCCATTATGTGCCTCATGCCCTTCTGTGTGCCCTGTGTCCTGGTGTATGCCCCATGATGTGCCCTGCTGTGTGCCCCATTATGTGCCCCATGCTCCGCTGTGTGCCCTGCTGTGTGCCCCATGCCCTGATCTGTGCCCTGCGCCCTGCTGTGTGCCCCATGATGTGCCCTACTGTGTGCTCCATACTCTGCTGTGTGCCCCATTAGGTGCCCCATGCCCTGCTGTGTGCCCCATGTCCTGATGTGTGCCCAGTGTCCTGCTGTGTGCCCCAAGATGCGCCCTGCTGTGTGTCCTGGTGTGTGCCCCATGCCCTGCTGTGTGGCCCATTATGTGCCCCATGCCCTGATATGTGCCCCATGATGTGCCCTACTGTATGCCTGATGCCCTGCTGTGTGCCCCATGATGTGCCCCATGCCCTGCTGTGTGCCCCAAGTCCTGTGTGCCCTGTGGCCTGCTGTGTGCCCCATGTCCAGATGTGTGCCCTGTGCCCTGCTGTGTGCCCCATGATGTGCCCCATGATGTGCCCTGCTGTGTGCCCTTTGCCCTGATCTGTGCCCTTTGCCCTAATGTGTGCCCAGTACCCCGCTGTGTGCCCCATGTCCTGATGTGTGTCCAGTCAATGGGGTGGGCGCCGGAGTCAAGCGTCACCTCCCTGAAATGAGTTTGCCACATCCCTGAAATGAGTTTTTGCAGGTTGGGATGTCTGAGTACAGATCAACAAAGAACACAAGCAAATTAAACAAAGTATTGAATATTGATAGAAAAATGTTTAAAAACAAACATATTTATTACAGTTGACACCCATGACAAACGATTCCCATTTCTGAAGAGAAAGCACAGCAGATGCTGTGTGCCTTTCTATTTGCAATCAGTGTTGTCAACCGTAAAAACTGGCACTTTTCTCCTGCCAGTAAATGGCAGTGACAGGAGAAGGTTGCAGTTAAAAATATGGCTGTGACGCTTGGCTTGGCATGCGCAGTTCCAGTGCAGGTCCGGCTGAGACCATCCAAGGGCCTGCTACAGTGTGTTCGGGCGGCGCCGGCGGAGGGGTGGAGGGTCAGTGCCTGAACGCGTGATGTCATTGTGCAAGGGAGCCGAGCAGAGCAGCCGGAGCCTCGTGTGCGGGTCTGCGGGAGGGTAGCAAGGCAGGCTTGGAGCAGGACTGTCTGTGCTGTTTGGACTGGAGCGGACTGAAGGAACCACCTGGCCTGGAGAGAGACTGTCACTGTGACTCAGGAGGGAAAGTGTTGGTGAGGTGTCATCATCATCTGTGCTGCTGCACACTGCTGTCAGTCACTGTAATGCCCTGTACACACAGTCGGACATTGATCGGACATTCCGACAACAAAATCCATGGATTTTTTCCGACGGATGTTGGCTCAAACTTGTCTTGCATGCACACGGTCGCACAAAGTTGACAGAAAATCCGATCGTTCTGAACGCGGTGACGTAAAAGACGTACATCGGGACTATAAATGGGGCAGTAGTCAATATCTTTCGTCTCTTAATTTATTCTGAGCATGCGTGGCACTTTGTGCGTCGGATTTGTGTACACACGATCAGAATTTAACCGGTCGGATTTTGTTGTCGGAAAATTTTATAGCCTACTCTCAAACTTTGTGTGTCAGAAATTCCGACGAAAACAGTCCGATGGAACCCACACACGATCGGAATTTCTGACAACACAATCTGATCGCACTTTTTCTGTCGAAAAATATGACTGTGTGTAGAGGGCATAAGAGTCAATTTCCTGTGTGTGTGCCTGCCCATTTTAATTTCTTGCACTCCTGAGTCCTGTCCCTGAGCTACTTACTTACTATTTTAAAAATAAAATAGGAAATATGTTTTTTGCCCTAAAGTGGTTCTAAAACTTCTTTTTTATTAAATGAACAAACATGTTATACTTACCTGCTATGTACAATGCTTTCCACAGTGCAGCTACAATCCTCTTCTTCTGGGGTCCCCCATCGGTGCTCCAGGCCCCTCCTTTTCGTTGGGTGCCTCCACGGAAAGCCGCTTTCCATGTGGGCACCCATGCATGCTCATTCCGGAGCCCCACTGCTGCATCCATTGACACAGACTTCAGGACTCTGCCCCGCCCCCGATCCAGGATTTGACTGACAGCAGCGGGAGCCAATGGCGCACATCGCTGGATTGGATCGGGCTCAGGTAAGAAAAAGAGGGGTGGTCAGGGGAGGAGCTGCAGCACAGAAAGTTTTTCACCTGAATGCATAAAATGCATTCAGGTGAAAAACCTTAAGGCTTTAGAACCACTTTATTATCTACCTTAAATAATGTTGCTGCTAATTTCAAACTGTACTTGTTTGTAGCCTAAATACTGAAATTGGTACTTGAATTTTGTAACTTTTAGAAATGCCAGTAAAAACTTGGTTGTGCCAATAAATTTTGGATGTCATGTCAGTGAATTTCAATCTGGTAGGTTGGCAACATCGTTTGCAATTAAAACCTTGGGCAGATGCAAACAGCAAATAAAAGGGAATGAGGTGAATGAGTCACTGCTCAAACTTATTTACATGTGTTCGTCACTAGCATGGAGGCACTACATGCTATGATTGTTTAATAATTGTTAAGGGGTTTACAATGATACTACTTGATGTGAGAGTTAGCTTGATGTGACTTGTTACACTGGGCCCCACACTAGAAGGATAATGTCTTTCCATATGCCAGTACCACCTGTTTGGGCACTGACTACAAAGCTATTTCAAGAGAAAAGGGTTGAAACACTGATTCTCCTCCACCAGTTCTTTACTGTAAATATGTTACCCTTTACTTGCTTCAACCCGAAGGCATGAAGGGAAACACTTTATGTTTTGCGAGGACTCGCACACTCGTGGTCCAGGAGCAGTCCATACAAGAGTTATGCTACGCAGCAGTCCCTAACCTTGGGTTCCTGAAAGCTAACATTTAGGCTCCATTCACACCTGAGTGTATGAATTTACTGGCGTTATTCAGGCGTTTTATTTTAAGCTTTTTGCAGCTTTTTACAAGCTTTTTTTAACCACTTTAATACCGCTGAACATCATATGACGTCCTGGGCTTTCAGTGGATATATTTGAATGATGCCTGCAGCTGCAGGCATCATTCATATATCGTTTTTTTCTGCCAGCGATTCCCTGCACAGGAAAATCAATCATAGCTCTTGATTGTTTTTACAGGCGGGGGGAGGGGATGACCCCCCTCCCGCCGCCCTCTGGTGCTTCTACTATTTTTTAAAGCATAGCCTATGGAGATTTTTAAGTAACAAAATTTGACGCCATTCCACGAGTGTGCGTAAATTTAAGGCATGACATGTTAGGTATCTATTTACTTGACAAAACATCATCTTTCACATTATATAAAAAAAATGTACTTTACTGGGGTTTTTTTTTTTAATTCTTGAAAGTGTTTTTTTTTTTTTTCTAAAAAAATTGCGTTTGAAAAATTTGCTGTGCAAATACCGCGTGACAAAAAAATTTAAGAGGGAGAGGAAATTAGGGGTGGAAAGCTGCTGTTTGAGCAAAAATCGAGTGACAAAATGCTTGTAAAACACTTAAGTCAGGCCTTTACTATTAAAGTCTATGGGGCCAAAAACGCTTGTAATCTGCCAAAAAGAAGCTCATGTACTTTAAGCGACAGGCATTTTGCTTTAGGCGACAGAACACTTAGATATGAACAGGGGTCGTTGAAATGAAAAGGATTTGGCTTGTTGAGCGTTTTAGAGCTACAAGCTTCAAACAGAAAATCGCTCAGGTGTGAACGGGGCCTTAGGAACACACTTTGTTTCCCACTCCCATACAGTGTAGGATTTCACCCATTTTATCTTCCCAATCAGACTGGACGATTCACTTAACCAGCAAATCCGTTAACTGAATACATTTGGCATAGGCATACAAGGCCTCTTGAACAGTGTTCCAAAAGATACATGCAACAGACAGTGAATGTCTCAAGGCGATAAAGTTTCTCTTAAACATTTGTAGTATTTTGGCCTTTGCTGTAGTGTCTCATACCATTAGCTTGTAATAATTTACAAATAATGTAAAATTGCTCGCTAACAGTTCTGCTTCAGGGTCCTGTCAAGGGGTGACTCTATCCCAATACTAAAAATAAAACAGAGCTCTAGAGCAACTCCAAAAAATTTATGATTAGAATTAAATATAAAAAAAAATAGTAACTGATAATACCAATTAATCCCAAACATGTGGCAAAATCCAGCCAAAATGTTAAAATAAATAGGTACCTCCTAAGCGGAGGATCCTGTTTCCTGTCCTGCCATCTAAAAAAAAAATATGTTAACCAGAAAAGGTCCTCATTGCAACAGAGACAATGGGACAGCTTACCACTGCACTATTGCTGCAGGGAACATTTGAAAATACCCTTTTGTATTTATATTTTCAGTTTTTGGAGTTGTGTACCTAAAGTCTCCTATGCAGGTTTGCCCAAACAAAAAAGAGAATTAGGGGTTTGCCAAAGAAACCACTAATCAGAGAACCAGTGATCTTATATGTTAAAGGTTACTTCCACAAAACAAGATTGCATACCCTTGTGGCATTCAGAAGCAGTGTTGCCAACTGTCTGTGTTTTTACGAGCAGTCAGTTAAAAACAGGCACTTTTCTCCTGCCCATAAATGCCTGTGACCATAAAAGCATGCCAGTTAAAAATATGGCTGTGACCCTCGACTCGTGACTGCGAATGCGCAGTTCTGGAGCTGGCCAAGACTATCCGAGTGCCTACTACTGTTTGTTTGAGTTGCGCCCACGGGGGGGCGGGTCTGGTGGAGGCGGTGCCTGAGCTAGCGAGTGTGTGTTATGGTGCATTTCCCGATGCTACAGCCAGCCACTATAAAAACCAAGGAGCAGAGTGGCACCTTGTGTGCGGGACAAATGGGAGTAAGCAGGCAAGCCAGGACTCCAGGAGCTGGACTGTTAGTGCTGTTCTGGACTCTAGGAGGAGCACCTGGAATGGAGATTGGAGGAGGGAGACTGTCACTGGAGGAGGGGATGTGTGTGTGTCATGTTGGTGAAGTCAGGTGTCATAATCTGTGCTGCTGCACAAGTCAGTGTCACTGTGAGAGTCAGTTGCATGTGTACCTGCCTTCTCTCTCTCTCTTTCTTTCTCTTATATATTTTTATGCGACAACACTGAAGAAGTTACACTTTGCTACCATGTAAAGTAGTGAGTGCACAGCTTGTATAACAGTGTACATTTGCTGTCCCCTCAAAATAACTCAACACACAGCCATTAATGTCTAAACCGCTGGCATCAAAAGGGAGTACACCCCTAAGTGAGAATGTCCAAATTGGGCACAATTAGCCATTTTTCCTCCCCGGTGTCATGTGACTCATTAGTGTTACAAGGTCTCAGGTTTAAATTGGGAGCAGGTGTGTTAAATTCACTCTCACTCTCTCATACTGGTCACTGGAAGTTTAACATGGCACCTCATGGCAAAGAACTCTCTGAGGATCTGAAAAAAAGAATTGTTGCTCTACATAAAGATGGCCTAGGCTATAAGAAGATTGCCAAGACCCTGAAACTGAGCTGCAGCACGGTGGCCAAGACCATACAGCGATTTAACAGGACAGGTTCCACTCAGAACAGGCCTCGCCATGGTCGACCAAAGAAGTTGAGTGCACGTGCTCAGCATCATATCCAGAGGTTGTCTTTGGGAAATAAACGTATGAGTGCTGCCAGCATTGCTGTAGAGATTGAATGGGGTGGGGGTCAGCCTGTCAGTGCTCAGACTATATGCTGCACACTACATCAATTTGGTCTGCATGGCTGTCGTCCCAGAAGATGATGGACAAGAAAGCCTGCAAACAGTTTACTGAAGACAAGCAGACTAAGGACATGAATTACTGGAACCATGCACTGTGGTCCTATGAGACCAAGATAAACGTATTTGGTTCAAATGGTGTCAAGTGTCGCCAACCAGGTGAGGAGTACAAAAGACAGGTGTGTCTTGCCTACAGTCAAGCATGGTGGTGGGTGTCAAAGTCTGGGGCTGCATGAGTGCTGCCGAGACTGGGGAGCTACAGTTCATTGAGTGAATCATGAATGCCAACATGTACTGTGACATACTGAAGCAGAGCATGATCCTCTCCCTTCAGACTGGGTCGCAGGGCAGTA
Source organism: Lithobates clamitans (assembly GCA_037952925.1). Lineage (NCBI taxonomy): Eukaryota > Metazoa > Chordata > Amphibia > Anura > Ranidae > Lithobates > Lithobates clamitans. Next base: position 3,854,683 of record JBBGZY010000209.1, read on the forward strand.
TTCCAACATGATAACGACCCCAAACACACCTCCTAGATGACCACTGCCTTGCTAAAGAAGCTGAGGGTAAAGGTGATGGACTGGCCAAGCATGTCTCCTTAAATGGAAGATGGAGCAGCGCAAGGTCTCTAAAATCCACCAGCTCCATAATGTCATGGAGGAGTGGAAGAGGACTCCAGTGGCAACCTGTGAACTCCATGCCCAAGAGGGTAAAGGCAGTGATGGAAAATAATGGTGGCCACACAAAATATTTACACTTTGGGCCCAATTTGGACATTTTCACTTAGGGGTGTACTCACTTTTGTTGCCAGCGGTTTAGACACTAATGGCTGTGTTGAGTTATTTTGAGGGGACAGCAAATCGACACTGTTATACAAGCTGTACACTCACTACTTTACATTGTAGCAAAGTGTCATTTCTTCAGTGTTGTCACATAAAAAAAAGATATAATAAAATACTTACAAAAATGTGAGGGGTGTACTCACTTTTTTGAGATACTGTAGGTGACAAAAACTAATAAGTTATAACCCGCCCATAAAATATCGAAAATAAGGTAAAAAAATGTTTCTTTTTTTATTCCTAATTGCATATTGTACTTGTTTGTAGCTTAAATACAGAAATGTGCATTTAGAACTGTAATTTTGTAACTTTTGGAAATACCAGTAAGGCTGTGCCAGTAAATATTGGGTGTCGTGTCAGTGAATTTCAATCTGGTAGGTTGGCAACACTGTTCAGAAGGTAAATCAACAATTAATATTTGTATTTTTTAACAAGGCGGGAGTTGGCATGGGATAGTAAGGCTATTTAACATTGGTAAGCTCATAGCACATTTGTTTCACTGAAGCCAAAAAATGTTAAGTAGGGGAAAATCCCAAATTAATACTTTTTAGATAAAATCCTAGGTCTGACTCTACTTGAAAAGATGAAAAAATGCAAAGGCTGATAAAACTCTTGGCCAAGCATTAGAAGAAACACTTCCTCCTCAAATACTGAAGCTCAAGGATTTGTTATAATAAATCTTGTATAACCAATTAAGTGACGATACACTACATTAAACTCCGGAAGATTTTACCCCCTTCATGACAGGCCATTTTTTTGCTATTCGGTACTGTACTAATATAACTGGCAATTGCGCAGTAATGCAATACTGTACCCAAATTAGATTTATATAATTTCTTTCACACAAATAGAGCTTTCCTTTGGTGCTATTTGATCACCGCTGGGATTTTTATTTTTTATTATATAAACAAAAAAAGACTGAACATTTTGAAAAAAATATATATTTTTTAGTTTCTGCTTTAAAACATATTCAATAAAAAATCCAATTTCTTCTAAAATTTAGGTCAAAATATATTCTGCTACATGTATGGTAAAAAAAAAAAAAATCCCGATAAATGTATATTAATTGGTTTGTGTGAAAGTTGTAGTGTCTACCACTGATGGTGTATATAATGATTTTTTTTTTTATATATATATATACTAATAATTGTAAAGGCGCGGACCAGTGACTTATAGTGGGACTGTACAGTGGGCAAACTGACACTAGCGGACACTTTGTGGGAACTTAGTAACTGCCACTGACATCTCTAATGACACTAATACAGTGATCAGTGCTAATAATTAGAGGTGGGCGAACAGTTCGAGCCCAGCAGAAGTTTGGCCCGAACATTACCTGTTTCACAGTTTCGGTAAATACCTGAATTTGTGGGGCGCTCGTCGGGATGTTCGCCGGGCAAGCATCCCACAATGCACTGCGCGCTGCACAGTGCATTCTAGGGCCCTAATTGGATGAAGCAATGCACCTGACCACTGGTCAGGTGCAAGGCTTTGCCCAATCAGGGCACAGAGCACAGTTAGAGCCATGATTGGAAACATTCATGATGACTTAATGCTCAATCATGGCTCAGTGCTCATTGTGCCACCATACACTATGAAAGGTTCCTTCCCACAGGAACCTTTTGCAGTGTGTTGTTGGAGTGGAGATAGAGCAGGGCTCTGTTTGCTACTAGCGAGTTAGTGTGTTAGTGTATAGTGTGAGTATAGTGTGTCAGTATAGTGTTAATGTAGTGCAGCGTTTAATACAGCATTACATAACATTTAATGCTGTATACAGTGCTGTAGACCCCCTTTTTTTTTGCTTGATGCCTTTTTTTTGTTTTTGTTTTATTTTCATTCCGTGCCTGCCCCCCCTTTTTAAATTGTCAGCCACAGTTTTTCTGACTGAGATGCTGTTGTTCCCCCTTTTTCATTTTTTATTTTCTTTTTATAGTTTTTACATTTCTGTCAACAGCAGTCCTCAATTTAAAGTGCACCAAACACCACTTTTCATTGAATAAAGTGCATTCAAGTATACATTTCCCAGTATCTATTAAATTTGGATAATTGGCTCCCTCCAACATGTTTGGTAGGCCAACAAGGAGAGACAGACATTCCCATGCCACTATGAGGGGGCCAGCACCGTCTGTGTCCACACGCAAAGGTGGATGTGGGCCGTCCTCAGGCAGGTTTTTTCTTTATTAAAAAGAAAGATGGGGGTCTTCGACAATGCATAGACTATCGAGGGTTAAATCAGATCACGTAAAATACTCCTATCCTTTGCCTCTTATTCTAGAATTGTTTGATGTGCTTAAGGAAGCCGTTATCTTCACTAAGCTTGACCTCCGAGGGGCTTATAATCTAAATCAAATTAGAGAGGGAGATGAGTGGAAGACAGCATTCAACACCCGCAATGGACATTTTGAGTATCTGGTTATGACATTTGGACTCGGTAACGCCCCTGCTGTCTTCCAACGTTTCATGAATGAAATTTTTCATGATTTTAGCAACAGTTTTGTGATTATCACTAAGACTCACCTAGAGAACATCTCACATGTAAAACAAGTATTACAGCTACTGAGAGAAAACCACCTTTACACAAAAATTGAGAAATGCAGTTTTCATCAAAACTACATACCTTTCCTTGGATACATCATAAGTGCTGTCGGTTTCCAAATGGACCCACAAACACTTTCTGCTGTCCCAACCAACCACTTTGAGGGGGCTCCAAAGCTTTCTAGGGTTCACAAATTACTACAGGCGCTTCATTCATTGCTGCCCCCCTTACTGCTATGACTAGGAAAGGTACAAATTGCAATTGTGGCCCTCAGAAGCAGAATCAGCTTTCCAGCAATCAAAAGGCATGTTCAGCAAGGCTCCAGTACTTTAGCATCCAAACCCCGATCTCCAGTATATAGTTGAGGTTGATGGCTCTGAAGTAGGAGCAGGTGCCGTGCTGTCCCAGAGACAACCTAAGTTTGGTAGAATCCATCCAGTGGCATTTTTCTCTCGAAAGTTTTCTTCAGCGGAGATGAAATATGATGTTGGGAATCAGGAACTACTGGCTATCAAATTAGCATTGCCTGAATGGTGACATCTTCTGGAAGGGGATTCCATGCCTTTTTTTTTTCTTACTGACCATAAAAACCTGCTGTATCTTCAGACTACTAAACATTTGAATTCACGTCAAACGCGATGGGCACTGTTCTCCCGTTTTTTAATTTTGTTCTTTCTTATGTCCCTGGCCATAAGAACAAGAAAGCCAATGCTCTTTCCAGACAGTTCGCTACTTCTGAAGAAGATCGACCTACTGAGCAGTATATAGTCCCACCTCACACAGATCTCTACAGTTTTTTCCTATTAGTTTCAGGAAACCCAGAATCGTGCTCCACAAGGCTTGAAGATACCTCCAGGTCGCCTGTTCATAGCCCCCAGCGTCAGAAAACCTGTACTCCTCTGGGCACATAATGGAGTGTTACTCGATCATCCTGGTGTCTGCCTGTCCAACATGTGCTGCTAATAAAGTACCTCGCACATTGCCTACTGGGCTGTTACAACCACTTCCTGTACCTCATCAGCCTTGGACCCATTTGACTATGGACTTCATTACAGAGTTACCAAATCCAATGGCATGACTGCTATATGGGTCATAGTGGATCGCTTTTCCAAAATGTCTAATTTTGTACAGCTCCCTGGATTACCTACAGCGGAAGCATTGTCTACCCCCTTCATTCCCATTTCCCTGCTTTCCCATATTCTGAAACATCATGGCATACCTACCAATATCGTCTCAGACAACGGATCCCAGTTTGTTTCCCGATTCTGGAGAGCGTTTTGCAAGAAACTGGTTGTAACGCTCTCACTCTCACATCACCCACAAACAGATGGTCAAACCGAACGCATGAACCAGACCCTTGAAACCTATCTTCGACATTATGTCAACTCGTTAGACTCCAACTGGTCTGAGTATTTGCCTTTGGCTGAATTCGCCATTAACTCCCGTTGGCACAGTGCTCTTCATACCACACCATTCAACGCAGACCTAGGCTATCACCCTCAGATTTCTCCCCTGTGGTATACATTATATGGGGTTGGGGGGAGGTATACATGGTATACATTATATGGGGTTGGGGGGAGGGGTAATCATTCTAGCCCAGGTGGGTTCCCACCAAAATGTGCTTCTGGTGGTGACATCACCCATACCTTCAACCTTCTTCCAGTTTACCAGCAGCAGATCAGCAGGTGAAAAATATTCTGCTACACTGGAAAAAGATTTGCTACGGAAGTCATCAGGCAAATATGCGCTTTTCTCCAACAGACGAAGATGCCATATACCTCCATATGTGGTGGGGGACAGAGTTTGGCTGTCTACCAAATACGTGAGACTGAAACAACCCTCTACCAAATTGGGTCATCGATTCATTGGTCTTTACAGAATAATTGCTTGAGTTGGGCCAGTCTCCTATCGGTTGAAATTGCTCTCCTCTCTCCAGATACATCCCGTCTTCCATGTTTCTCTCCTCAAAAAAGCAATTTTAAATCGTAACTCCAGAACTCAACAGCTACCTCCTCCTGTTCATGGACAATATGATTTTGAAGTCTCTAAGATTCTGGATTCTAGAAGGCAAAGTCGTAGCCTACAGTATCTGGTTCATTGGAAGGGATATCCCGTCACAGATTGTTCCTGGGTTCCAGTCAAAGATTTGTCGCAATGTTCTCCCAGCATGATGCATTGCCTTGGACTTACTAGCCCCACCTGCTGCCAGCTGCGGACAATGTACAATCAAGCAGCCCATAAATAGCAGCACTTCCTGCTACTCAGTGCCCGTTTGTGTGGACTAGCTCCCTGGGTGTATTGATTGCTCTGTGATTCTGATTACTGTGTATGGACTTCTGCCAGAATTCTTGACCACTCTCTAGCCTGCTGATTTTGCACTTCTTGTATTTGACCTCTGCCTGCCTGAACACTCTCTGGATTTTGTTTGTGTACCGCTTTGCCTAATCTGTTACCAACCTGACCTGCCTTACTAAGTTTTCACCTGAATCCTCGCACACAAGCTCCACTTCGAACACTACCTACCACAGGTACCTTACATGAGGTCACTGACAAACTAGGGTGCTAGATAGAGCAGAGGAGGAAAGTGAAGGTGAGGCACAACCCCAATGAGGCAGGATGTCCTCCAGAGGCAGCCCTTTATGAAAGAGTAGAGAGCAGCCACCTATTCCATCAGATTGTAAAGCTGTTATTTCCCGGCCCCCTTCCCACAGCTTAGCTGTGTGGGCCTTCTTTAGCACATGTGCAGTTGATCACACTGTTACAATATCTGCCGCAAGCAGATCAAGCGTGGCAAAAACACCAGCCATTTGGGTACCACATGCTTGCAAAGGCATTTAACCTCCCACTACTGCAAGAGCACCTGAAAGCCACACAAAAGGGACACCATTCTCCTCCTCACTCCTCACCTTTCATGACTACCCCCGCTATACTGTATCTCATGACATCTCAGCAGCCTCCACTGGCAGGAATGATAGTATAGCAAAGGGTGTCACAAGTCCATGCAACACATCTGCAAGCAGCACACTACCAACTGTAGAGTATAGCAGGCAAATTTCTCTGTCCCAGCTGCTGCATCAAAAAAAATAAAAAAAATAAATGCACTCCCTGCAATCCACTAGCCCAGTGTCTAAATTCCAGCTTATCCAAATTGCTGGCTCCTGCCTTTCCATCTGGTGGATTCTGCCCTCTTTCATGAATTTGCAAAATGTGCTGTACCAAATTGGCAGGTTCCCAGTCACTATTTCTTTGCATGTAACCTTACCTATAGGAACTCTAAATAATAAGGCTTACCTATAGGAACTGTAAATATCTCCTAAACATGCACCGTTTAGGAGATATTTACTATATATGCAACCGATGACGTCATCGGCGCATGCACTCTGAAGGAACGGCCACCCGGGTAGTAAACAGTCACACAGCCGGAGTCCACAGACCCAGAAGGAAGACGGGTAAAGATGGAAACGGCCTCCAGCGATGACAAGCTTCATTTTCAGGTAAGTTTCACATGCGATGCATACTAGCACATTATGGCTTTACCTTGCAGGTCTAAAAAAAAAAAGGCACCCAGCGGTTTACAACTGCATCAATCTGGAGCCATGCAATATGGACTTGCTGCATTTGTGAAACAAACTTGTAAAGCCTGGCAAGTTTAGCAATAGCTTAGCAAGTCATTTTCAAACTTGCAGCAAAATTGCTTGCTATCTGGGATATCATCTCTGACCATGCTTACTGGACCATGTGTCAGCAGTAAGGTGGACCTTGTTGCTGACTAAGGATGAGCCGAACACCCCCTGGTTCGGTTCGCACCAGTACTTGTGAACAGGCAAAAAAATTTGGACGAACACCGTTAAAGTCTATGGGACACGAACATGAAAAATCAAAAGTGCTCATTTTAAAGGCTTATATGCAAGTTATAGGTAAGTACGTTTTTAAAGGCTTATATGCAAGGTCCTGCCCCAGAGGACATGTATCAATGCAAAAAAAAATTTTTAAAACGGCAGTTTTTTCGGGAGCAGTGATTTTATTAATGCTTAAAGTGAAACAATAAAAATGAAATATTCCTTTAAATATCGTGCCTGTAAATATAGTATGCCTGTAAAGTGGCACAGTTTTCCCATGTTTAGAACAGTACCAGAGCAAAATTACATTTCTAATGGAAAAAAAGTAATTTAAAACTGATCGCGGCTGTAATGAATTGTCGGGTCTTGGCAATATGGATAAAACTCATTGAAAAAAACAGCATGGGTCCCCCCCAAGTCCATTACCAGGCCCTTTGGGTCTGGTATGAATATAAGGGGAACCCCCCCAAAAAAATGTAAAAAAAATTGTGTGGGGTCCCCCCAAAATCCATACCAGACCCTTATCTGAGCACGCAACCTGGCAGGCCGCAGGAAAAGAGGGGGGAAGAGAGAGCGCCCCCCCTCCTGAACCGTACCAGGCCACATGCCCTCAACATGGGGAGGGTGCTTTGGAGTAGCCCCCGAAAACATCTTGTTCCCATGTTGATGGGGACAAGGGCCTCATCCCCACAACCCTTGCCCGGTGGTTGTGGGGGTCTGCAGGTGGGGGCTTATCAGAATATGGAAGCCCCCTTTAACAAGGGGACCCCCAAATCCCAGCCTCCCCCCTATGTGAATCGGTAACGGGTCCATTGTACCCCTACCATTTCACAAAAAAGAGTAAAAAATGACACAAGACATTTTGGGACCAGTCCTTTATTAAAAATTTAAAAAATTAAAATGTCCCGTGATGTAGATGCATCTCCTGCTGCCTGACTGACCGAAAAAAAAAGCCGCAACAGCTCCGCCTCCATGGGGGGCTCCCGCTGACTGACGCTTCTTCCCGGTGACAGCTGTTATATATCTGAGGGCGGGGCCACCCGGTGATGTAAATTGGTGACCTCACCCCCTCTGACGCCACGTGACGTCAGAGGAAGGGGGGTTACCCGTTTACGTCACAGAGTGGTCCCGCCCTCAGCTATATAACAGCTGTCATCGAGAAGAAGCATTACTCGGTGGGAGCCTGCATGGAGGCGGAGCTGCTGCGGCTTTTTTTTTCTTTTTTCAGTTGGTTGGGTGGCGTGAGTTGGATCTACATCGCGGGACATTTCTTTTTTTTTTTTAATAAAGGACTTGTCTCCAAAGTGTCTCCTGTCTTTTTTACTATTTTTGACACTTTTTTTTTAGAAATGGTAGGGGTACAATGTACCCGTTATCAATTCACATAGGGAGGAGGCCGGGATCTGGGGGTCCCCTTATTAAAGGGGGCTTCCAGATTCCGATAAGCCCCCCCGCCCACAGAGCCCCACAATTACCCGGCAAGGGTTGTGGGGATGAGGCCTTTGTCCCCATCAACATGGGGACAAGGTTCTTTGGGGGGCTACTCCAAAGCACCCTCCCCATGTTAAGGGCATGTGGCCTGGTACAGTTCGGGGGGCACTCTCTCGCCCCTCCTTCTTTTCCTGCAACCTGCCAGGTTGCGTGCTCAGATAAGGGTCTGGTATGGATTTCGGGGGACCCCATGCCCACTTTATTTTTAATTTTGGCGCAAGGGTTCCCCTTAAAATCCATACCAGACCCCGGGTCTGGTATGGATTTTGGGGGGACCCATTTTTTCAATGTTTTTTATCTATATTGTCGAGACCCGACAATTCATTACAGCTGCGATCAATTTTAAATGACTTTTTTCCCCTTTAAAAATGTCATTTTGCTGTGGTACTGTCCTAAACACAGGAAAACTGCGCCACAGGCATACTATAGACACCCCCCAGGCACAATATTTAAAGGAATATTTCAACTTTATTGTTTCACTTTAAGGATTATTAAAATCACTGCTCCCAAAAAAATGTATGTTTTTAAAACTTTTTTTGCATTGATACATGTCCCCTGGGGCAGGACCCGGGTCCCCAAACACTTTTTATGACAATAACTTGCACATAAGCCTTTAAAATGAGCACTTTTGGTTTTTCATTTAGTGTCTCATAGACTTTAACGGGGTTCCGCGGCTTTCGAATTTGCCACGAACACCTCAAAATGTTTATTGTTCCCCGAATGTCCGGACAACCAAAGTTTGCCAATCCCTATTGCTGACTGCCTTGCCCAATGATGCCAAAACATTGCCTTCCACATGATGGTACAGAGCTGGAATGCAGCTCTGTACCATCATGTGGAAGACAATGTTTTGGCATCATTGCGCAAGGCAGTCAGCAACATGGTCCACCTTACTGCTGATACGTGGTCCAGTAAGCATGGTCAGAGATGATATTCCAGTTAGCAAGCAATTGTGATGCAAGTTTGAAAATGACTTGCTAAGCTATTGCTAAACTTGCCAGGCTTCACAAGTTTGTTTCACAAATGCAGCAAGTCCGCATTGCATGATTCCAGATTGATGCGGTTGTAAACCTCTGGGTGCTAGTATGAACTAGCATAATGTGCTAGTATGCATTACATGTGAAACTTACCTTAAAAAAAGCCTGTCATCACTGGGGGCCACTTCCATCTTTACCCGTTTTCCTTCCGGGTCCGTGGACTCCGGCTGTGTGACTGTTTACTCCCCGGGTGGCCGTTCCTTCAGAGCTCATGCGCCAATGACGTCATCGGTTGCATATACAGTAAATATCTCCTAAACGGTGCATGTTTAGGAGATATTTACAGTTCCTATAGGTACAGTGGAGATGGAAAGTAATTAGACCCCCTTAAATTTTTCACTCTTTGTTATATTGCAGCCATTTGCTAAAATCATTTAAGTTCATTTTTTTCCTCATTAATGTATATACAGCACCCCATATTGACAGAAAAACACAGAATTGCTGAGTCTGGGGAGTCTGAATACTTTCCGTCCCCACTGTAAGCCCTATTATAGGCTTACCTATAAAAGTAGACAAGGAACAAAAAGAAGGTTGGGAAACTCCACCCAAAAGTAATTACCGTGGACTAAGCAGCTTGAAAGAGGATCTTTATTCAAGGTAGATAATGATACAAAAAAACTGGATATAAAAATTCCACCACCAACACCTAAGCAGAAAAAAATTAAAACAGAAAACGTTGTCTATAATAAAAAGCAGCTGCTGCATTCATATTGCTCATTCACACATCAAACACATATGGGCCTGTTATCTTGTATAGTGGCCTATCAGATAATGTTGTAATTATTAAATGCAGAGTTCAATGACACCTTCCCAAAAAAGGGGAGCGATTATTGAAAAAATGGACAGGTCGCTGTGATTTACTTTGAAACTTTAAAACCTGAATCACAGCTCTTATACGATAGTGAGTTTTAGGACATTTTTCTTTTTTGTTAGTTCCTATGTCCTCTTTGACACCCTTCGTGTCCTTATACTCCTATCAATATAATATTTGAACCATACTGGATATACTCCACCGCCTCCAACGAAAGCGGCATTTTCCCTATTGCAATTGGTTTCTATACATATATTTTTACCATTTGCTCTAATTCCCTGACTATAACTTTTCAGTGGCCTATAGAATAGAGGAAGACATTGATCAGGCAATCAAAAAACAACCTTCTCGAGAGATAAATGCCCTGAACGTACAAGCAATGATCAAAAAAATGATTTAAACAACACAAAAAAACAACGGTCAAATATCTGAATGGGGAGTGGGATATATCTTCAATAGAATCACACATAAACGTTGGGGTGATACCCAGAGGTTTAAGGGAAAGAGTTATACCAGCAGAGCATTTGCATACAACAAGGTTCTTAGAAAAGTGTAATAGGGCGTACACACGGTCGGACTTTGTTCGGACATTCCGACAACAAAATCCTAGGATTTTTTTCCGATGGATGTTGGCTCAAACTTGTCTTGCATACACACGGTCACACAAAGTTGTCGGAAAATCCGATCATTCTGAACGCGGTGACGTAAAACACGTATGTCGGGACTATAAACGGGGCAGTGGCCAATAGCTTTCATCTCTTTATTTATTCTGAGCATGCGTGGCACTTTGTCCGTCGGATTTGTGTACACACGATCGGAATTTCCGACAACAGATTTTGTTGTCGGAAAATTTTATCTCCTGCTCTCCAACTTTGTGTGTCGGAAAATCCGATGGAAAATGTCCGATGGAGACCACACACGGTCGGAATTTCCGACAACACGCTCCGATCGGACATTTTCCATCGGAAAATCCGACCGTGTGTACGGGGCATAAAACTATTAGTGCTGAACATGGAATATCCATTATGAAACTCACAGTGGATGAAGAAAGAGCAAAATTAGAGGAAGTTCAAACTGAACTAGATGAAAGTAGGAAAGCTCTGGAACCTTTTCTAGGTGAACCGGACTTTGAAAAAGGTAATGACACACTTAGAAAGGAAATTGAAAAGGTCCAAAAACATTTGAGTACAACAAAACAACAGAAGTTCAGACAGAACCTAGACGACTGGGAGAAGGGGGAGGTCTTTGACTTCACAATACACAGAGGAAGAAGTAGATCAAGAAGAAATAGGAATAGATCCAATAATCCATCCAGGACTAGACCAAATTCATCAAGTAGTGAAAACGAGGAGGTATCAAAACTAGTGGATTTTTTAGAGAAGGTAGAGTTACAGGAGCTAGAATAAGGCCCCCGGGAAAGTCACTATCGAGAGGAGGAACAGAGATGATCAGGGGGAAGGGGAAGAGGAAAAGGAGAAGGAGGAAACACCAAGGGAACCGTGGTGAAAACAGTAATGCCCTGTACACACGATCGGACATTGATCGGACATTCCGACAACAAAATCCATGGATTTTTTCCGACGGATGTTGGCTCAAACTTGTCTTGCATATACACGGTCGCACAAAGGGGCAGTAGCCAATAGCTTTCATCTCTTAATTTATTCTGAGCATGCCTGGCGGATTTGTGTACACACGTTCGGAATTTAACCGATTGGATTTTGTTGTCGGAAAATTTTATATCCTGCTCTCAAACTTTGTGTGTCGGAAATTCCGACGGAAAAAGTCCGATGGAGCCCACACACGATCGGAATTTCCGACAACACAATCCGATCGCACTTTTTCTGTCGGAAAATCCGACTGTGTGTACAGGGCATAAGACAGAAGAGGACCCGCAGCGGGAAATATCAATGAATGATGAAACCCCAATTATAGCTGAGAATCCTGAGAAAGACATGAAAGTTGTTAATCTCTCCAATTTCCCACTGAGAAAGAAACATATTGACTTGCTCAGTAAAGGTTTGTCCTTTTGAACGGCAGAATCTATGAATGAGTTTACTGTCTTCAAGGACATTAATTTATTTTTACAAAAGGTACTCTACCGATTTTGGCATGCCGGTCATGAAAATGACAAAAAAACAGGAGAGAGGGGAAGAACAGGTACCCACAACCCCTATGGCTTTGGACAATCTATTAGCACTTCTCGATGAACAAATAGATCTCAAAGAAGAACCCTGCCTTGCAGGCCTGAGAAGACAAAGTAGTCTATATATCAAATGAATAAAAATGCCCCACCTACATAAATATCACTGGATTAAGGTTTTCCTTGACTTTGTCAAGGAAGACCTGAAAAGAATCAATTGGCCATGGTCTTGATAACCTATCCACAGATGAAAGACGGGCACTGTATGAGCTTCAACATGCAAAGGATCTAATTATCAAAAGAAGCCATAAGGGGGGCAACGTAGTCTTAATGCCCAATGAGCTGTATGGAAAGAAAATATTTAGACAGCTGGGTAATGTCTCTACATATAAAAAAATATCTGAGAATCCAATTCCAGCACTAATTGAAACCTTAAATCACACACTCCACCTAGCTTTTTAGGTTAATATGTTAACCAAAAAAGAATGGGAATATTTAAAAGTGGACGAGTACAATAACCATACCATCCCAAAGCTGCATAAATCACTCACTAATCCACCGAGCAGGCCTATAGTGTCCTTCAAGGGTCCCTTAGAATATGTAGGTAAATATGTGGATGATTTTATCAAGGATCTTGTCACCAAATTACCATCGTATGTACAGGACATACGTGATGTCTTCACAAAATTGCAAAACCTGGTGATTCCCCCAGGGGCCCAACTGGTGCGGATAGATGTGGAGTCCCTGTACACGCGATTCCCCACGAGTGGGGTATCAAGGCTGTCTCTCATTTTTTGGAACTCGAGCACCCGAATTTTAGTCTCAAAATAAATTTATAATCGAGCTTATGGAGTTTGCCTTAACCAATAATTTCAATTTAAAAAAAAAATACTATCAGCAAACAAGAGGAAAAGCCATGGGTGCCCCATGGCCCCCTGGCTTATGCATGCCTTCACCTTGGCTTATGGGAAACCGAGGCTGTTTACAGCTTGTGTAGGTACATCAATGATATCCTGGTGGTGTAGATGGGAAGCGAGGAACAACTTAAGGAATTTCTGCTAGGCCTGATGAAAATGAGAGAAACATTAAACTTACTTATGCTGTCGACCATACATCTTTTCCCTTCCTAGATCTACTTATATCTAGGCATGAGCTTTCTGTTCGGGTCCAACATGAGTTACATACATAGTAGGTGAGGTGAGTTCGACTTGAACATTGTCTGTTCGCCCGTTCGTTGAAAACCGAACATTATGCGCCATTCGTGTCAAATTTGAGAGGCGCGTAACGGCCCATAATGCACTGCGGGAGCGCAGTGCATTGCTGTATGATGATTGGCCAAAGCATGCACCATTACCCGCATGCTTTGGCCAATCCCAGCGCCCTCAGCTAAGAGAGCCATAATAGGCCAAAGGCAGGGTGCCTTTTGCCAATCATGGCTCAAGGGGACTAAGTCCACGCCTCACACTATATAAGGCTGCCTGCACGTCGGCCCCGTGTAGTGTGTTGTTGGCGTGGACAGGGTGAGAGAGTGAGCAAGCAGGCAGGTTATTCAGTTAGCTGCAGTGTATTTAATATATATATATATATATATATATATATATATATATATATACACACACACACAGACAGTCTCATATATATATATATATATATATATATATATTTATATATATATCCACTGTATCCAATTAAGCGATACTTTTTCTAATATATTTCAGGCAGGCAGGTTATTTAGTTAGCTGCAGTGTATTTTTTTTTTTCCAAAACAATATGGTGTTTTATTGGAAGAGTAAGTTACATACAGTGCATATATGGATGACAGTACATTAACATTTTGATCAGCATACACTTAGTGGGGGGGTACATAGAGGGGTAGCAAACGGGATGTTAGTACATAACAATTAGTGTTGAGTGAAACAGCGTTTTGTACAACATATCTACAGTACCCAATCACTATCCAATGCGCCTAATTGTGTTCTTTGTTGCACAGATCAGGTAGTTTATTCAGATATTGCATTGCAGGTAGAGGCACTACCCATCCAGACGTCCCAGACCTTACCATATTTTGCAGGGCAACCCCTATGAACGTATATTTCCTTCTTATATGGTAGAACATTATTTATATTCGAGATCCACTCCTGAAGTGTCGGAGATATGGGTTGTAACCATTTTCTGGCTATCAATAATCTGGCCATGAAGAGTGACTCTTGAAGAAAGATCTTGTGAAACTTGTCTGAGTCGGGATCTGGGAAGATTCCTAACAGACATTGTTTAGGGCAAAGTGTAAGGGGGGAGCCCATTTCATCATGAATAAATTTTACTATTTGGGACCAATAGTCCTGTATTGCTGGACATGACCAGAGGAGATAAAAGAACGTACTGGAGGGGCTATCACATCTAGGGCATAGCGGGTTCTGGTTAGACTTATATTTGGCCAGACGGAGAGGAGTTAGATATGTCCTGTGTATGATAGAGAGTTGTGCGAGGCGGTCTGACAGTTTTGTGGAGACTTTTTTACATGTATCTAAGGCATCTTCCCATTCATCATCCTCCAACCCTCCCACATCTTCAGACCAGGGAATTTTCAGTCTGTATGCAATTTGCACCGCTGTGGGTCGCAGCAGGGAATTACAAAATCCTGAGATCAGTTTGCGGTGATCAGAATCTAGCATAATGTAGAGAATATCTAATTGCTCAACATCCGGGGGGTCATCCCCAAATTGTGCTCTAAGGGCGTGTCTGAGTTGGAGGTAGCGGAAGTGCATAGTGTTAGGAAGATTGAACTTTTCTTTAAGCTGTTGAAATGATTTTAGCACCTTATCTACGTAAACATCTGACAAGAACCCAACTCCATGGTCTAACCACAGTTCATGACCTGGCACCTTGAGCAGTTCCCCTAGGCTCGGATTGTTCCAAAGTGGTGTATGAGAATGATTGGTCGGAGTTCTGAGTTTACGTTGCACCACCTCCCATATTCTACAGTGATGATATAGTAACCCTTTTTTATTGTCTATTTTACCGGTACCTCAGAATATAAGTTGGAAGGGATGCGTGAATCTGTGTCCAAAGGGGGAGTCTATTAGTGATAGGTATCGTTCCCTATCATGTTTGTCTAGGTGGAAAAAGTGGGAGAGTTGTGCTGCCAGATAATAGAGATTAAAATCAGGTAGCGCCAGTCCTCCCAGCTCTGAGGGATTTTTCAGTGTTTGCCAGGATAGTTTGTGACGACCCGATCCCCAGACAAAAGAATTAAGGATGGTCTCAATGGATTTAAATATCCTTAGCGGAATATACAGTGGGGCATGCCATAGGACATATAGGAATTTGGGAAGGAGCACCATCTTGATTAGATTCACCCTACCCATCACCCCAAGTGGCAATTTAGCCCAGGTTTGCGTTTTAGATTTCAAAATGGTTATTAAGGGTTCTATGTTAAGGCGAGTATTGTCTTCCGGGGAGCGGGTAATCACAATACCCAAATATGTCATAGCGCTAACCCTGACGAGCGGGGAGCTGGTCTGCATCTCGGTGGAGGCACTTATATCTAGTGGAAGGATTTGGGATTTATCCCAATTGATTTTCAGGCCCGAGTATCTACCAAATCTTTGAATCACTTCCAAAGCCACCCGCAGGGAAGGGCCCGCGTCCGACAGGTATAACAACATGTCATCTGCGTATAAGCTGACTTTTTCTAGTATATTTTCTCGGCTTAGTCCCTGAACACCCGGGTGAGTCCGAAGGGACGAGGCAAGGGGTTCCACCGCTAGTCCATATAATAAGGGGGAAAGTGGACATCCCTGTCTCGTGCCCCTGGATAAAGGAAAAAAATCAGAGGTTTTACCATTGACCAAGACCCTGGCGCGCGGGTTCTGATAAAATAGTTTGATCCATTTAATGAACCTGGGCCCAAAACCAAATTTAGCAAGGCATTCCCAAAGATATGCCCACTCAACAGAGTCGAACGCCTTTGCGGCGTCCAAGGACACCACTACTCTGGAGCCTAGGGAGTCATGTTTGGCCTGGATATTCATGTGGAGTCTACGTAGGTTATATGCCATGTTCTTCGCTGGCATGAACCCAGTTTGATCTGGGTGGATCAATGTATGAATAACTGTGTTCAGGCGAAGCGCCAGGGCCTTGGCCAAGATCTTTATGTCCAGTTGGAGAAGGGAGATTGGGCGGTAGGATTCTGGGTGTTCTAGATTTTTGCCAGGTTTAGGGATAAGTACAATATTTGCCTCTGACATGGAAGGGGGCAGACTCTCGGATTCAAATATGTGAGTGAATAGTTCATGAAGTTTGGGAACCAGACTCTCACTGTATGTTGTGTAAAATTCCAGGGGTAACCCATCTGCTCCTGGAGCTTTGGACGGATTGAGTAGGGACATCGCCTTAGTTATTTCTGTTTCGGTAATGGGGGCCTCGAGTATTTCCACCTGAGATGGAGTTAGGGAGGGTAGCTCTATATCAGACAACAGTGAGGCAATTTCCTCCGCGGGATTGTTCACGGTGGATGAGTAAAAGGACTCGAAGAATGAACGGAATTCCCCAGTCACCTCCACGGGGTCCGTCACTAGTTTACCATCAGTGGTCCGAAGTGAAACCATCGTGGGGGGCCTGCAATCCAGGTGCGCTAAGTACGCCAGTAGCCGACCCGCCCTCTCTCCGCATTCATAGTACCTCTGTTTGTTGTAGTATATTTTCCTGTCAGCTTTTTCAAAGTGCAGATTATTCACAATTCTAGCCTGTAACTTCATCTGATCTGCTGTGAGCGGCGACGGATTGTCAGTGAAATTCCGTTCTGTTTCCACTAGGGATTGTTCTGCTTGTAGGAGTATTTGGGAGGATGTCTTACGGTAACGGGAGATGCGATGGGAGAGGATCAGGCGAGCATGGGATTTGAAAGAATCCCATACTGTGCCAAAGGGTGCCGTACCCCTATTTGTCTGGAAATAGAAATTCCACTCGGGAGTAATCTCCCCTAAATCCGGAATTGCCGTCAGCCAGAAGAGCTGCAGTGTATTTAATACATATATATATACAGACAGTCTCGTGTATATATATATATATATATATCCACTGTATCCAGTTTAGCTATATCTGACTGCAGGCCGTTCCTGGTGTACTTTTTCTAATATACTTCAGGCAGGCAGGTTATTCAGTTAGCTGCAGTATATTTAATATATATATATAGAGAGAGAGAGACAGTCTCGTGTATATATATATATATATATATATATATATATGCACTGTATCCAGTTTAGCTATATCTGACTGCAGGTCTTTCCTGGTGTACTTTTTTCCAATATTCTTCAGGCGGTGTACACAGTACACAGTACTGTGTACCCATAGTGCAGTTGCTACTACTTTTCTGGTGGTGTACTCAGTACACCCATAGTTGTTTTTAAACTTCTGTTGATGTGCACAGTACCGTGCACCCATAGTGCAGTTGCTACTACTTTTCTGGGGGCAAGCAGGCTCTGTGTCTACAGTCGACAGTGCTGGCCGAGGACATGGTGCATCCTCAGCACATGGCTGTGGGGCACACTTGTCCTTTTTTTCTGCAGCTGGCCGTGTTTTTGAGCCAAAACATGCAGAAAAGTTGGTGTAATGGATAACAAAGCCCTCCTCATCCTCCTCATCCTCTGTCACCCAGGCTCAGAGTAGTTTGCCTGCCAATGCAGCTGCCAAATCAGCCTATTCCATCGGCTCCATGTCAACAGTCACTCCTTCCCTAGCCCCACCATCATGCACGGAGGAGTCCCCCAAACTATTCGACCACAGTGTCGGGTACATGCTGCAGGAGGATGCGCAGTGATTTGAAAGTTCTGATGATGGTACCCAGGTTGAGGAAGGGAGTAACGTGAGTCTGGAGAGAGGGGGTGCCAGCAAAGTTCTAAAATAGCATACACTTGCTTAATTAGATTTAATTAGAACTTTGCTAGTGGGACTAGATCGAGGTTCTATGTCATTTTGATTGTCTTATATATTTTATGGATTTAACTTAATTTTGAACACATTATTATTTATTTATTTATGTGTATTTTATTTACACATTTGGTGTCACCAATTTATATACTGCACACATTTTTTCACTGCTGGATTTATTTTGAAGATTTTACCATTGTATTTTTTTTCACTGCTGGATTTATTTTAGTATTTTACTATTAGTGGTTTAAAGGCTATTTTTCATCTATTTTATCACATTGTGAAGTGCTTCAAACACCATATTTTATTCTTTTTTAAGTGACCCTGAAACACTTTTTTTGATAGCAGCCTCACTTGGTTTATGTGTATTTATCAGTTATTAATCATCACAGCGCTTTGTGTTTTTTATACTTTTTTAAATTGCTAGCACTGCAACTGCTGCCTTTTCAGCTGATAGACTCTGCCCCCTTTCATGAATTTGTGAAATGTGCGGTACCTCAGTGACAGGTTCCCAAACTCCATTTCTTTTCATGGAAGGCAATTCCGGCTCTCTACCATCATGTGGAAGGCAATGTCTTGGCCTCGTTTGACAGGGCGGTCAGCAGTAAGGTGGTTACCTTTCTTTCACGGCACACTGGGTAACTTTGGTGGCAGCTGGGAAGGATGTAGGACAGGGTTCAGTATTGTTGGAGCTTGTTCCACCACCACCACGCCTTCAAAATGCTAGTGGTGATTCTGCCACAGCTCTCTCCTCCACCCCCTCCTCTTCGTCTTCCTCTATGGCCTCTTCCTCTGCAGATTTCTCCTCTGAACCAGCGGTGCTCCATAGGCATTCAAGGGGCTATGCAAGCACTCAGGCAAAAAGATGGCATGTGGTGCTTGGGTTGGTCTACTTAGGGGACAGGGGCCACACTGGCCAGGGGTCAGGAGCCACACTGGGGCAGAGATTGTGTCAGCTCTGCAGGGGCAGGCTCAGAGGTGGTTGATGCTACATCAGCTTCAGCCAGGAATGGTTGTATGCGACAATGGCACCAACCTTCTCTCCGCCCTCCGACAGGGACACTTGACCCATGTTCCATGTTTGGCACACATCCTGAATTTGGTGGATGCAGCGGTTCTTGAGCAGGTACCCAGACTTACAAGATCTCCTGAGGCAGGCCAGAAAAGTCTGTGGTCATTTCCAACTATCATACAATGCCAGTGCTCAGCTGGCTGACATTCAAAGGGAATGCAACCTGCCCACCAACTGCCTCATTTGTGACATGTCCACCAGGTGGAAGTCAACAATGGCAATGCTGCAACGGCTGTACATGCAGCTGAGGGCCATCAATGAGTACCCGTGTGAGTATAGCACCAGGACAGGGTCAGGGAAGCTTGGCTTCTTTTTGCCACGCCAGTGGCTACTGATCAAGGATGCATGCACTGTCCTGCCACCATTTGAGGAGGCCACGAGGATGGTGAGCAGTGACAGTGCATGCATCAGTGATACTGTCCCTCTTGTCTTCCTGTTGGAGCACACGCTTCATGGAATAATGGACAGGGCACTTAAGGCAGAACAGCGGGAGGAAGAGGAGGACTTCCTTACCTCTCAAGGCCCCCTTTATTCAAATACTAGTGTTCCTGCGGGCCCGCCGATCACACAGGAAGAAGAAGAGGAGGATTGTGTCAGCATGGAGGTGGAGGATAACACTCAGCATCAGCAGCAGTCTTCAAGGGATCGTTTGCAGTCCCCAGAAACCCATGGAATTGTATGTGGCTGGGAGGAGGTGGTTGAGGATCATGTGATCCTTAGTGACCCAGAGGACTCAGGATCGAATGCCTTTGAAAACTCACGCTACATGGCCTCCCGGATCCTGCAAAGCCTGCGAAAGGACCCTAGGATTCGCAGTATTAAGGAGAGGGATCATTACTGGCTGGCAACCCTTCTTGATCCACGTTACAAGGGTAAGGTTGCAGAACTTATCCAGCCTTTGCAGAGGGAGCAGAGGATGAAACATCTTCGGGAGGCCTTGCAGAAAGGTTTGTGCAATGCGTTTCCAGAGCCTGGGAGGTTACAATTTCCTGGTGCTGAACAACATGTTGCTGAGGCTTTGTTCAGTCACAGAAAGAGCGGTGGAGAAGGTGGCTGTCTGACCGATGCCTTCAGACAATTCTTCAGTCCTCAACGCCCAGGTCTGATCGGTTCCAGCAACCATCGCCAGCGTCTCAATTACATGGTGCAGGAATATCTAGGGGCAAGATCAGACTTGGAGACCTTTCCACCAGAACATCCACTGGGTTACTGGATCTTGAGGATGGACCACTGGCCAGAGCTTGCTCAATATTCAATTGAGCTACTGGCCTGTCCTGCATCCAGCGTTCTTTCTGAACGCACATTCAGTGCTGCTAGAGGCTTTGTAACCGATCACAGAGTGCGCCTGTCCACAGACTCTATTGATCAGCTCACATTCATAAAAATGAATCAGTCTTGGATCACCAGCTACCAAGCACCTGATGCTGATGTAACTGATTGATTTTTCTATGGATGTGGGATCCCTTGAAGACTGCATATGCTGAGTGACTATCATTTTCCTCCTAAATCTTCATGATGATAGCTTCTAGGAATATTTTCGGTTCAGGGCACCACCACCACTGCCTAAGACCCAATTTTTATGCCCCTGTTTAACAGGGGCGCGTAATTACAATCTGTGATCTAATATTTCACAGCAGGACCTCTTCCTGCGCTCAACAAAAGTATCTGTGAGGCTTTATAGTGTTGTGCCACCACCACCACCACTACCACCACCGCCTAAGGCCCAATTTTTGTGCCCCTGTTTAACAGGGGCGCATTAATAAAATTTTTGATCTAATATTTCACAGCAGGGCCTGTTCCTGCGCTCAACAAAAGTATCTGTGAGGCTTTACAGTGTTGTGTCACCACCACCACCATCACCACCGCCTAAGACCCAATTTTTATGCCCCTGTCTAACAGGGGCACGTAATTACAATTCTTGATATAATATTTCACAGCAGGGCCTGTTCTAGCGCAAACCAAGAGTAACTATGAGGGCTTACAGTGTTCTGGTACCACCAACATCTAAGGCCCAATTTTTCAACAGAGTGTATAGGGCAGGCCGTATAGAATATACAGGCGGTCCCCTATTTTCAAACATCCGACTTACAAACGACCCCTACTTAGAAACAGAGGGAGACAACAGGAAGTGAGAGGAAATCTACCCCTAGGAAGGGAAATTCTCTCCTGTAAGAGTTAATATGGGAAAAAGGTGTCTCCACGGAAGCTTTATCACCAATCCTTGTTTCCCTAATAAACCAAAATTTTCTAAATCCAATTGTCATTGGGACAGAAAGTGAAGTGAAATCTTCTGAACAGGGGCACAGACTGCAAAACAAATGTTACAGGGGTGATAACCCTTCCCTATATAATCCAAAAAGCTTAAAAATAGATTTTTTGGTCCTCATGCACACGGACGTTTTTACAGCCGCGTTTTTTAGCGTTTTTTACAGCTTAAAAACGCCTGTCTATGTTAGTCTATGGATTCATGCCCACCTAGACGTTTTTGAGCTGCAAATAGCCTAGGCGTTTTTAAGCTGTAAAAAAAACCCAGGACCAGTGCGTTCCGAGGAGCGGCGCTAGAGCTGTAAAAACGCGGAAAAACGCGCAAAACGCGACCGTGGCGTTTTTTTGCGTTTTTTAACTCCGGCGTTTTTTGGTTAAAAAGAGATGATTGGACACTGTAATCTCTGTAAAAACAGGAATTTCCTGTCTGGACATTAGATTACCCAGGAGTCCTTTGCACAGCCGTGTGACTGTGGTGATATAGGCTTCAAGATGGCCAGTGCAGTCTCTCAAGTAGAATTAATAAATGCGGTACAGGCCCATCCAGAATTGTGGGATGTGGCACATCCACTGCATGGAGACCACATCCGGAAGGTGAAAGCCTGGGAGGACATATGTGCTGCGATTACCCCTGGCTGGGAACAAATCAGAAATGCAGAAAGAAAGGAGATAAGTAAGTCTATTTTCCTTGAATGCATGATCTGTTTGTGTGTAATGTAAATGAAGATTGCATATTTAACCCTTTGTTTTCCATGTTATTTTAGGCAAAATTATGCAGCGGCGCTGGAAGTCCCTACGTGACCGTGTCAGGAGGGACCTCACGGACGAAGACAAGGCGGCACGTAGCGGAGCACCAGCGCCAACCAAAAAAAAGCATGTTTACCACACCAATCTCCAATTCCTCAGGCAAAATATGCAGAGCCATACCAGACCGTAAGTTTTTTTCATATATTTGCCTATGTACATTGCTTTTCAGGCAGTATGTTCCATGTGGCTATTGTAACCACTTTCCGAACGCCACATGTACATATTCGTCGGCAGAATGGCACGGCAGCACAAATGGGCGTACCTGTACGTCCCTTTTAAGTTGCCGCCTTGGCGGCGCGCTTTCCCATTTTGAGGTCCATGAGTCCGACAGCGTGTCCTGCGGACTCAATGTCCGCGGGCACACCAGCGATCGTCTCAGGGAGAGGAAGAGGTCAATGCCAGTGTAATTTTTACAGTATGTCATTGCAATTTTAATCGCACTGATCGCTGTAAAAATGAAAATTTTTCCAAAAATGTGTCCAAATTGTCCAATGTGTCGGCCGTATTGTCGCAGTCATGCTAAAAATCGCTGATCTCCCCCATTACTAATAAAAAAAAAATGGTCGGGGCTAAAGTAGTTACGTTTATACAATTTGTATTGTTTGCAGGACAACTTCAAATTTTAGACTTGGAGAGGTCGATGAGGAAGAAGCAGAGCTTCAGAGACCAAACAGTCCAATGACCACCTCTGGATCTCCACGACCGATCAGCGAGGGAGTTGTTGAGGGCACAGATGAGGTAACTGCTTCAGTCTGCCTGTCTATCTCATTGTCTGTCTGTCCATGTACATGTCAATGTAAAAATTTTTGTTCTTTTGCAGGAATCGAGGGCTGTGGAAACACCGTCTCCTGCCAGTTTTCAAAGTGGAGAGCAGCGCGGTCGTGGCGGTGTATGTGGCCGTGGGCATGGACGTCAGGCGAGGGGCGGCTATAATCCCGAGGCTGATGACAGGGTGCTAGCACTGCTGCAGGAAGTGCGGCAGGAGAGGCGCAGTATGGATGTCTTTTTAGACACCAATAACCCACGCGCCTGCTTCTGCCGCAGCCTTTACCACATCCTGGAGGACATTGGGGGAGACCAAGAGAAACTTTGTATGGATCGCATGTACGGTATTGCAATGCAATACAGACATGCAAAATTGAGTGGCGGGCCACCTCCATGCGATCCATATAATGTTTCTCATGATCCCCCAATGGCCCCTGGGACCTCAGCAGTGCTAGCACCCCACTCTCACTATCAGCCCCCTCCTCCACGCCAACCACCACCTATGCCGTCCCAGACCTCATACCATAGCCTGCAAGCGTATGCTGATTTTCCACCTTCCACCTCCCATTTTCAGCCCTCATACCCTCTACCCCGCTACCAGCAAGATTTTGGGAGTGATCGCCAGGCCCAACCGTTACCCCGTCCCCAATCCCCACATCCCCAATGCAATCAACCATCCACCACCACCTATCACCAGTTGTGATCACAAAATAAAATCTTTTTTTTCTTGAAATACCAGTTGTGATCCCAATCCTTTATTTAATTTTTTATTTTTTTTGAAAAGTCTTTTATATGATGCACAACAGCACTCCTTTGCACTCTGCTTGCCCTAAAGGCAGAGTGCAAAGGACTCTATCGTACTCTGTCTTCGGACAAGCGTAAGCTTGCTCTTTTTTGGGCTTAGCCTAGGCTTACCCCGAAGGCAGAGTCAAATTGACTTGTAGAACAATCGTTGACAAATGGACCAAAAAATAACAAACTTCAATTTTGAAATGCTTTATTTAAAAAAACACAAGACAGCAAAGGTAGATGTATTGCAAATATTTTTTAGATATAATCATTCTGCCATGATACCTCTCCATCAGGGGATTCCAAAAATTCTGCAAATTGGTTTCGAATGCTCATGACACGTGCAGTTGAACGCAAGTCCATAAATTGAACCCTCTGAAGTTGTCTAATGGGCTCCTCTTCAACATTATTTCTGTCACTGTCCCGCAGAAAATTGTGCAGAACGCAGCATGCCAGGACGACTTGAATGGCGTTGTCAACATCCAATTGCATACTTGTCAGCAAAACTCGCCATTTGGCCGTGCACACCCCGAATGCACATTCAACAACACGGCGTGCACGGCTGAGCCGATAATTGAAAATTTTTTGTTGTCGGCTGAGACCAGTGCCACTGTATGGCCTCATTAGATTTTCAGCCAGTCCAAAGGCCTCATCTGCCACCATGACTAATGGCAAGCTGGGTTCTTCAGTGCAGGGTAGAGGCCTGCTTTCAGGAATATTGAGTCGTCCCTCATGTAGACGACGTCCGAAGGCCGACTTGCGGAATATGCGGGCATCACCTTGGCTTCCATATGCTCCCACATCTACAAACAGAAATTTGAGGTGTGCATCGGACAATGCCAGGAGGACCACCGAAAAATATTTTTTGTAATTAAAATATGAAGATCCAGAGTGGGGAGGCTTCTTCACCTTGATGTGTTTCCCATCAAGGGCTCCTACACAATTTGGGAACTGAGTTTTTTCCCAAAAAGTGTCCACAACTGATTCCCAGATGTCTTCGGTTGGCTCTGGCATTACAACGTTATGCAATTCCTCCCATATTGCCACACATGTTTCCTTTATTATTTTTGAGACCGTTGAGAGGCCAAGGAGGAAGTAGTGATGCAAGGAAGCATAACTTTGTCCCGTGGCAAGGAACCTAAGATAACATAATAAATTTAGTTATTGAAAGAGTAAGGCATAAACATAAGTCCTAACCCTACCCTTAAACCTAACCCTATCTCCTAACCCTAACCCTAACCCTAACTCCTAACCCTAACTCCTAACCCCTAACCCTAACCCTAACCCTAACTCCTAACCCTAACCCCTAACCCTAACCCTAACCCCAACCCTAACCCCTAACCCCTAACCCTAACTCCTAACCCCTAACCCCTAACTCCTAACCCTAACTCCTAACCCTAACTCCTAACCCTAACCCTAACTCCTAACCCTAACTCCTAACCCCCTAACCCCAACCCCTCCTCCCATATGTGTATTCACTTACCTGAGTGTCACTAGCATCCGTTCCTCCGGTGACACAGAGCTACGCATCACAGTGTCCATCCTTGTGAGCCTTGGCCTGAGCCTCTCCAACAGGTCATCAAAGAGCGGCACTGACATCCTTGTAAAGTTGAAGAACTTTGTTGGATATGAGCGCAGTTGGGAATAAATATTGCCAAAGTACCCCAGAGAAAACCGATTGGATACCATTGGATGCACCCAAAATCGACGTCTGCTGCTTCTCTCCTCCTCCTGTCTCATTCTCCTCTGCCTCCGCAACACAATCAGAAGGATTGCCTCATCGATCTTTTGCATGACAGGATCCATATTTCTCAGAAAAATACTGAAATATACTGAAAACTCTGAAACACTCTGAAACACTCTCTCCTCATTCTCTCTCCTACCAAAATGGCACCGACACATGCTCATTAACATATTTTCTTTGGTTTCTGTGGCATTGTGGGAAATTTGGGAGTGTATATAGCTGAGAGATGTGTTTTTCATTGAAAAACGCTACTTAGCGCTAACGCGGAAAAACGTGCAAAACCGCTAATGCAAAACGCGGTAAAAATCGCGTTTTTAACGCCGGTTTTTCCAGGCGTCGAACCTAGCTTTACAGCTCGTTTTTTAAAACGTCCATGTGCATGAGGACTTACACTTACAAAATAAACCTGTTGCAAATTACAAACAGATTCAACTTAAGAACAAACCTACAGTCCCTATCTTGTTCGTAACCCGGGGGCCGCCTGTATGCTGATGCTGTTCAGAGTATATAGGGCCTGGGGGCCCCACACCTTTTTCTTTTAATTTGAGTGCGGGGTTCCCCTTAATATCCATACCAGACCCAAAGGGCCTGGTAATGGGCTGGGGGGGGGGGGGCAACATCACATTACAGCCACAAGCAGTTTTAAATGACTTTATCCTTTAGAAATGTCATTTTGTGCAGGGACTGTTCTAAACACGGGAAAAATGCACCACTTTACAGGCATACTATAGTCACCCCCCCAGGCACGATATTTAAAGGAATATTTCACTTTTATTGTTTCACTTTAAACATTATTAAAATCACTGCTCCCGAAAAAAATGTCCGTTTTTAAAACTTTTTTTTTGCATTGATACATGTCCCCTGGGGCAGGACTTTTTATGACAAAAACTTGCATATTAACCTTTAAAATTAGCACTTTAGATTTTTCACGTTCGAGTCCCATAGACTTTAACTGTGTTCGCACAAATTTTTTGCCTGTTCGCATGTTCTGCCATGAACTGAACCGGAGGGTGTTCGGCTCATCCCTACTTATATCCAATGGGGGGGGGTGTAAAATTAACACTTGTACCTACCGGAAACCAATGGCAGCAAGTGATAGAAATAATCTATTGAAAGTAAACACTAAGTCCAAAAGGGAGCAAAGGAAAAAATGCCCACCCTAGAATTATTACCACCTATGTGGCACAATGGGAACAGGTGAGAAAGGTCCTCATCAACCACTGAAGTATCTTAACATAATCCCCAGTCCTGGCAGACCCAAGACCCCAGCTCATAGCCTGAAGGGCACGCAATCTACAGGATGCTCTAGTTCACTCAGAATATACGAAAGAGAAGACAAGCAACTGGCTGACAGACCTGCCCCTCAATGAAGGCCATGTATGCCTGTGGCCATTGCCAAATTTGTAGATGTGTGG
Organism: Lithobates clamitans; assembly: GCA_037952925.1. Classification (NCBI taxonomy): domain Eukaryota; kingdom Metazoa; phylum Chordata; class Amphibia; order Anura; family Ranidae; genus Lithobates; species Lithobates clamitans. Next base: position 3,881,658 of record JBBGZY010000209.1, read on the forward strand.
ATAGATCTGCTGTGTTCACCGATGCGGATCACAATGTCGAATTTCAGATTGAGAACTTTATCAATTGCTCCGCTACAAGAGTAATCTACATGCTGGAATGTCATTGTCAAAAATATTATATAGGGAAAACTAAACGACAGCTTAGGGTCTGCATCGGTGAACACATTAGAAACATAGGGGAGGCCAACAGGGAGAATAGGGGAATGAAAAAAAAGGAGCTGACTTCCCTAGAGATACACTTTGCCAAATTCCACGGGGGTAACCCTGAGGGCTTGAAGGTAAAGGGTATATATACCCTTAATCTTCCATCACGCAGAGGAGACCTTGACACTATATTGCTCTGGAAGGAAAAAATGTGGGTGTATAGGCTAAATACCCTTGTCCCCACAGGCCTAAATACTAAATGTAATTTTAAAGTCTTTCTTGAGCAATAGACTTATAAATATCTATCTGCAACTGCGAATTTTGACTGCAAACTGATTGTCACGTACCTGGTAGGAGTCTGAAATGACGAGGTCAGCCTCTCTTGTATCTCCAATCCAAGCCCCACTGGAGATGGAACAGATGGTGGCAAGGATCAGGAGGAACACGAGTGCCTGTGAATGCTGCGTGCAGAACTTGCCAGAAGTGTTGCAGACTGGGAAGTGCAGGCAGGGTTTCTGGTGAAGAGCTGAAACCAGCAAAGCTCAGAGGATGGACGGTCAGCACAGGTACTCGGAAACAGCGTGGAGCCAAACAGGAGACAGGAGCGAGGTCATCAGGTAAGCCGGGTTCAGTAACAGGCGGGCAGCGAGGTACCAAGGTATAAACAGGAGCAAGGTCAAACAGGAAGCCAGGATCAGGAACCGGTAATCAGAGTAATCAGAGTCCAGAAACAGGGTCAGGAAGGCCAGGGTTTCAGCAACAGGAAGTCAAGTCAAACAAACAGGGTTTCAGAATCTCAGGACACAGCTGAAGATCAAGCAGCACCTGTCAGAAATCAGAGCAACCCTTAAATAGGCAGTCAGGTGCCAATTGTGGCCAGATGTGTGTTCCTGCGCAAGGAAATCTGCAGATGCCCGTGAATGCGCACATGATTGCTTGGTTGCAGAGTGGATGGAATTATTGTATGAAAATTCTGCCAGTGGGAGAAGTGATAGCCAGTCATCTTATGCAAAAGAGGAAAACCACCGTACTGCTCGAGGGCTTGATTGGTTCTTTCAGTTTGTCCATTAGTTTGTGGATGGTAGGCTGTGGAGAGGCGGAGTTCAATGTTCAGTGCTTGGCATAATGCCCTCCAAAATCTAGACGTAAACTGCACCCCACGATCAGAGATGATGCTATCAGGGACATCATGTAATCTTACAATCTCCTTGATGAAAGCTGAGGCGGTCTCTGTGGCCGCAGGAGTTCCTTGTTATGCCCCGTACACACGGTCGGATTTTCCGATGGAAAATGTCCGATCGGAGCGTGTTGTCGGAAATTCCGACCGTGTGTGGGCTCCATCGGACCTTTTCCATCGGATTTTCCGACACACAAAGTTGGAGAGCAGGAGATAAAATTTTCCGACAACAAAATCCGTTGTCGGAAATTCCGATCGTGTGTACACAAATCCGACGGACAAAGTGCCACGCATGCTCAGAATAAATAAAGAGATGAAAGCTATTGGCCACTGCCCCGTTTATAGTCCTGACGTACGTGTTTTACGTCACCGCGTTTAGAACGATCGGATTTTCCGACAACTTTGTGTGACCATGTGTATGCAAGACAAGTTTGAGCCAACATCCGTCGGAAAAAATCCTAGGATTTTGTTGTCGGAATGTCCGAACAAAGTCCGACCGTGTGTACGCCATATAAGGGTACAAAATGGGCCATCTTGGTCAGGTGATCCACCACAACAAACACGGTGGTGAAGTCTTCGGATGGGGGGAGTTCCACGATGAAATCCATGGAGATCATGCTCCATGGTTTCTCAGGTACAGGGAGTGGCTCAAGTAGGCCCCAAGTTTTGGCTCTGTCCCTCTTATTCCGAAGGCATGTCACACAGGAGTTAACATATCTTTTGCAGTCTTGCATCAAGTCTGGCCACCAGAATGAACGAGAGATCAGATCGGCCGTTTTGCGAATTCCAAAGTGGCCCGCTAATGGGTGGTCATGACATCGCCTCAGGACAGCAACTCTGAATTGCTCAGGGATAAAGATTTGCTCCTTATGAAAGTACAGACCATCCCTCAATTGAAGAGCCAGATCTTTGGAAGGTGGTTGGTTTACCACATCTGCTTTTATCTGAGACGTCAAATCCGCCTGAAGAAGCAGAAAGTTTTTGGCTGGTAGTAGAGTATTAGGTTCTGAGGATACCACTGGGTCGCTGAACATGCGGGACAAGGCATCCGGTTTACCATTCTTTGAGCCAGGACGATAAGTTATATGGAACATAAAACGAGAGAAGAAAAGTGCCCACCTTGCCTGCCGGGGTCTTAGTCGTCTAGCTGTCCTCAAGTATTTGAGATTTTTATGGTCCGTGAAGATGAGGATGGGGTGAGCTGCTCCTTCCAGGAGGTAGCGCCATTCTTCAAGCGCAGCCTTGATAGCCAGCAATTCTCCGTCTCCAACATCATAGTTCCTTTCAGAAGGATTTAATTTCTTAGAGAAAAAGGCCACAGGATGGAGCAAAGATTTGGGACCTTGGTGTTAAGACAAAATAGCGCCCAGTGCACTCTCAGAGGCATCCACCTCCAAAACGTAGGCTAAGGATGGATCAGGATGTTTCAAGATAGGAGCTGACGTGAATAAAGTTTTTAACTGTTCAAAAGCTGTTTGAGCTTCAGGGGTCCATCGGAAAGGAACATGCTGCTTTGTTAACTGAGTGATGGGAGTGATGATGCCAGAAAAGTTCTTGATAAATTTTCTGTAAAAGTTGGCGAATCCCACAAATCTCTGAACAGCTTTCCTGTCAACAGGGGCAGGCCATTCCAGGACGGAAGTGACATTCTATGGGTCCATGGAGATACCGTCAGCAGAGATGGCAAGTCCCAGGAAATGTATGGTTGGTTTTTCAAAGTCACATTTCTCAGCCTTTGCGTAAAGGCGGTGTTCCCTCAGCCGACCCAGTACTTTCTTTACATGAGTCCTATGGGATTCTAGAGTTTCAGAGAATATAAGGATGTCATCCAGATACACGATGACGAATAAATCAAGGAAGTCCCGAAAAACGTCATTAACCAGATGTTGGAATGTGGCAGGGGCGTTGCAGAGTCCGAATGGCATGACTTGATATTCAAAATGACCGAAGCGTGTTCGGAAGGCCGTCTTCCATTCATCTCCCTCCCTGATTCTGACAAGATTATAAGCACCTCTCAGATCCAATTTGGAGAACACTCGTGCCCCACGCAGCCTTTGAAAAAGTTCAGGGATCAGAGGCAGAGGGTACCGGTTTTTAACAGTGACCCTGTTAAGGTCACGATAGTCCACACAGGGCTTAAGGGTATGGTCTTTCTTTTCAACTAAGAAAATACCGGCCCCTGCTGGTGAAGTGGAGGGCCGGATGAACTGTTTTTCAAGGCTTTCATCGATATAAATCCGCAGGGCTTCTAGTTCAGGCTCAGAGAGAGGATAAATTCGCCCAAATGGGATCTCGGCCCCTGGCAAAAGTTCAATAGGACAATCATATGTTCTATGGGGAGGAAGAGTGTCCGCTCCTTTCTTGTTAAATACATCCAGATACTCGTGGTAGGCAGCAGGGACCAGATTAGAGGTTTAATGGTCAGGGAGGATACCCAGGAGGGGTGTGGTATTGAAAGTCTTTTCAGGTAGGCAGTGAATTTGGCAGAAGTCAGAGGAGAAGAATATGTCTCCGGTAAGCCAGTTAATGTGAGGATTATGCGCCTTCAACCATGGAATGCCAAGGATGACCGGGAACATGGGAGAAGCTATGATATCCAAACGGAAGAAGAATTCATGGTGGCCGGAAGAAGTACGGCAGGAAATAGGTAAAGTCTCTTGGGTAACTGGGCCTGATTTAATGCCGGAACCGTCAGCCAGATGAACATGGAATTCCTGCTTCTTGGCACATACAGGCAGCTGGTGGAGAGAAGCAAATGCAGAGTCCATAAAGCTACAGGCCCCAGAGTCTATGATAGAGTTGCCACCTCATCCCTTTAAACCCGAACACATATGAATTACACAGGTTCTGAGGCTAATTAAATGCAGATAAGGCCCCAAGTGAGTTTAATTACCAACTTAATCAGCCACAGAACCTGTGTAATTAATGTGTGTTCGAGTTTAAAGGGATGAGGTGGCAACCATAGTCTATGATTGCAAGTACAGGAACAGTCTTTTCAGAAAACTGGAGCACAATGGAAAGAGAGACATGAGACTGGTACCTCCCTGAGAGATGCATCATGTGAGGCTGACGGGAGAAAGACCTGCGGGTCTTTGCCAGGCAAGTCGGTAAAAAGTGACCCGCCTCCCCACAATAGAGACACAGATTGTCCTGTAATCGATGAAGGTGTTCATCAGGAGAAAGGGATGGTCTTCGAAAACTTCTATAAGGAGTCTTATGCAGTTCCCTCCTTCTGTGGGATGCAACGGATGAGGATGCAGGAATGTCAGACCTTGAAGCCACAGAAAGGGTTCCTTTGGACCTTTCGGATTGCCTTTCACGTAATCGCCGATCGATCTGAATGGTTAGATCGATCAGGTCTTCCAGGGATGCTGGAACTCCCACTCTGGCAAGCTCATCCTTTAAGGTGTCAGACAGTCCTAGTCGAAACTGGTGGCGAAGTGCGAAATGATTCCATTGGGTATCTGCACTCCATACCTGGAAGTCAGTTACATATTCCTCAGCAGGCCTTGGACCTTGCTGTAATTTGCCAAGCATGAATTCGGCAGTCTGCTGGTAGAAGGGGTCTGCATAAAGCTGAGCCATGGCTGAGAAGAAAGAATCGTTGTCAGGACAGGGTCATATTGTTCCCGGAGATGATGAGCCCAGGAAAGTGGTTCATCCAATAGTAACGTAATGATAAACCCCACTTTGATGTTTTCAGACGTGAAGGTCCGGGGTAACAGGGACAAATATAGTTCGCAGGAATTCCGGAATGTGCGAAACTTCTTGCGATTTCCAGGTAATCGCTCAGGCATAGGCACCCTGGGTTCAGGAGCGGAAGCAACATCATGGAACAAGCCGGGCTCTGTTTGGGTATATGAATCAGAGACCAAAAGCGGAGCACAGGCCAATGCGACATTCTCATCGTGGGGAAATCACTCTTCCATGCGACTCAGATTTTCTTGTAACTTCTGCACACAGGGCCGGTGCTACCACTAGGCGGACTAGGCAACCGCCTAGGGTGCACTTCCGCCTAGGGCGCCTGGCCGCTGGTTTTTCTACTCCCGCACTGTCCAAAGAGGTTGCAAGTATCCACTAGGCAGCCGCTCTGACATGTGTGCAGCACCGCCCCGCCCCCCCCCGTGCGGCTCTCCGCTCTCCCATCATGTGTTCAGCATATTATACTGCAGCTTACCAATTCTTAGATGGGTTGCTGCATTACAGTTTTGTGTTTAGGTTTTTCTCTTTTATATTCACCGGGTGATACTGCTTGTAAGTCTGTTGTTTTTCAAAAGAACAAGCTGTCTTGCAGATGTAGCAGTTAGAGGGTTGAATCAAACCAATTAACACTGGCAAAGGGGGTGGAGTCAGGGGCGGAGCCAGAGGGGGCGGCAAAATTATGTTTCGCCTAGGGTGTCAAAAATCCTTGCACTGGCCCTGTCTGCACAATATTGGATAGCACAGAAATTGATCTGTAAATGTCCTCTGGTGGAGAGGCCTCCCTTTCAGATTCCATTTGTGGCTGCTTGATACTGTCACGTACCTGGTAGGAGTCTGAAATGACGAGGTCAGCCTCTCTTGTATCTCCAATCCAAGCCCCACTGGAGATGGAACAGATGGTGGCAAGGATCAGGAGGAACATGAGTGCCTTTGAATGCTGCGTGCAGAACTTGTCGGAAATGTTGCACACTGGGAAGTGCAGGCAGGGTTTCTGGTGAAGAGCTGGAACCAGCAAAGCTGAGAGAATGGACGGCCAGCACAGGTACTCGGAAACAGCGTTGAGCCAAACAGGAGACAGGAGCGAGGTCATCAGGTAAGCCGGGTTCAGTAATGGGCGGGCAGCGAGGTACCAAGGTATAAACAGGAGCAAGGTCAAACAGGAAGCCAGGATCAGGAACTGGTAATCAGAGTAATCAGGATCCAGAAACAGGGTCAGGAAGGCCAGGGTTTCAGCAACAGGAAGTCAAGTCAAACAAACAGGGTTTCAGAATCTCAGGACACAGCTGAAGATCAAGCAGCACCTGTCAGAAATCAGAGCAACCCTTAAATAGGCTGTCAGGTGCCAATTGTGGCCAGATGTGTGTTCCTGCGCAAGGAAATCTGCAGATGCCCGTGAATGCGTGCATGCGCACGTGTGCGTGCCGGGCGCATCCTGACAGTTCTCTTAAACTGATTTTGATGGTGACTCAATGGTAAGTGTTCACCAAAAATGATTATTCAAGTTCAAGTTTTACTGTTCTATACTTGATTCCTTGAATCTTTTTCTAACCTGGTCTTTGATATATCCTCTTTCTTTGTTTTTTGTTTTTTGCTGTTTTCCTGCCAATAATTTCCCTTTACTTCAATTCTATAGAAACTGAACTATGGCTATCACAGCAGAAACCAATTGTAACTTTGAATGGTGAGAGTGACATCTAGTGGTGGAAAATGTAAATGCAGCCCGATTTATTAGGGTATAAATAAATGCCCAGCACTAGTCACTCCCATCCCAGATGAAGCTCAAGTTGATTGGGTGAAACATGTTGGATAACACGACACCCTGTGAGTGACGCTCTGATGTCACATCCAATTCAGCTTGCTCACCTGCACATCCTCTATAGACTCCTCAAGCACCTGGACATCCATCTTTGATCAGGCACATTCAGCCATTGCTCCATGAGACTTGATCTGAACAAGTGGGGAACTATCTTACTCTCTGTGAAGCTCCCCATGCTGACTCCAGTTACACACTGACCCCATGCTCCTTGTTAGCCGATCATACAGGCTACTCAGGGCTGCAATGAAAGAGGAAAGTCATCACATCAAGGCTGGGTGAGCGCACTTTTTTTGACTTTACATCTATCTTTTTGAATTGTGCATTCATGATAGTAAAGCGGTCATAGCACAGCTAATGGAAAAATTGGTTTAGCTGAGTAACACTGACCCCTATATGTTTAACATCTGAAGGGCTATCATTTAACGTTGACACACAGTGCTGGCTACACCATTACACCATATATCTTCCATTCAGTGGAAATCCAACAATCATCACTTTGGTTCTCCAATCTTTCAAAACTGTGCTTTTTGGAGCTTTTTGGAGTATCCCCCCCCCCCCCCCTCACTTCACATGTGACTTTTGGAGTCCTCACACACACAGGAACCAATATCTTCATGCAACCTGGCCATTTTTTCAATAATCCCCCCCTTTTTTTTGGGAAGGTGTCATTGAACTCTGCATTTAATGATTACAACATTATCTGATATGCCACTATACAAGATTGAGTTCTAGGACATTTTTCTTTTTTGTGTTTTACCTATAAAAAGTAAAATATTGAAGTTTACAACCACTTTTCTTGCGAACATTCTGCAAGTCGGCTGCAAGTTCTGGATCAGCTATGTTGTGCAATAGTCATCCCACCACAGGGGTCACTGTGGCTGAATTTTCATGCTATAGACATGCTCTTGCTGTACACTCACCACAGCAACTTTGCTCTTGCTAGAGACATGCCAGGCACATTTGCTACAAATTGGAAAAGTGTCAACTAGAACTTGTGCTTCAAGTGCTCTGCAGGTGTATAACTTGCAAGTTAATAGACTTATGCCGCGTACACACGGTCAGACTTTTCGGCTACAAAAGTCCGACGGACGCCGACGGACTAAAGCTGGCTGATAATCCGATCGTGTGTGGGCTTCCCCGGACTTTTAGCGGACTTTCAGCTGACTTTTCCAGCCGCAAATCTGACGGACTTTAGATTTGAAACATGCTTCAAATCTTTACGTCGTAACTACGCAGGACCCAGAAATCCGCTCGTCTGTGTGATAGTCCGATGGGCAAAAAACCACGCTAGGGCAGCTATTGGCTACTGGCTATCAACTTCCTTATTTTAGTCTGGTGTATGTCATCACGTACAAATCCGTCGGACTTTTGTGTGATCGTATGTAGGCAAGTCCGTTCGTAAGAAAGTCTGCCGCAAGTCTGCCAAAAGTCCGCCAAAAGTCCGCCAAAAGTCCGTCGAAAGTCTGTCGGACAGGCTGTCGGACTTTTGTAGCCGAAAAGTCAGACCGTGTGTACGCGGCATTACAATTCAACACTGCCACAAATTTGTGGCACATTATCCTATCTGGGATATTTCATTCACAGCACACTTGGTAACTCTTGGTAACTCTTGCTTGTAACTAGGAAGGATGCCGGACAGGGCTCAGTGCTGGAGCTTGTTTTGCTGCCACGTTGGCATACAGCTGGTGGTGGCGATGTGAAATCTGTCAGCTCCACCCACTCCTCCTTCTCCACTGAATTGTCCTATGAACCACCAGTACCACCTAAGCATTCAAGGGGCTATTAAACAAGGTTAAAAGATGCCATGCAATGCTTCGGCTGGTCTGTCTGGGGGACAGGAGCCACACCGGAGCAGAGATCCTTTCAGCTCTGCAGGGGCAGGCCCAGAGGTGTTTCACGCCATGGAAGCTTGAGCCAGGAATGTTGGTGTGCGATAATGGCACCAACCTTCTGTCCACCCTTTGAAAAGGAAAATTGACACGTGCATGCCTGACACATATCCTCAATTTGGTGGTGCAGCGTTTCTTAAATAGGTATCCAGGTTTGCAAGATCTTCTAAGGCAGACCAGAAGAGTCTGTAGCCATTTCAGGCAGTTGGTTGAAATTGAGAGGGAAATCCACCTGTCTGTAAACCGCCTAATTTGTGATAACTTTGGCAATGCTGCAGTGGCTGCACATGCAGAAGAGGGTCATTAATGAGTATCTGTGCAAATATGGCGCAAGAACAGGCTCAGGGGAGCTCTGCTTTTTTGCCCCATTCCGTTGGCTGCTGATAAAGGATGCATGCACTGTACTGTCACCATTTGAGGGGGCAAGGATGGTGAGCCATGACAATGCATGCATCATTGACTCTATCCCTCTTGTGTTCCTGCTGGAGCATACTCTGCGTGGCATTATGGACAGGGCACTGGAGGCAGAGCAGCTGAAGGAAGAGCAGGACTTCCTTTCCTCTCAATGCCCGCTTTATACAGTCCCCATTTGTGCGACGCCACAGAACACACAAGAGTAGAGGGAGGAGGAAGAGAATTATGCCAGATTTGGAGGCATTGAAGCAGAGGAAGACATACATCAAATCTTAAAAGATGGTCTTTAGTCCACAGAAACCTTGGAAGTAGTAGCTGGGAGGAGGCAGTTCCAGATAATATAATCCTTAGTGACCCCCGAGGACTCTGCTGCTCATTATTGGTTGGCAACCCTCCTTGACCACAGTTATAAGGTTAAAGTCTCGGAAATCATCCTGACCTCGCAGAGGAAGCACAGGATGAAATATCTTGAGAACATCTTAAAAAGGAGTTTATGTAACACCTTTCCAGACTCTGGTAGGTTACAGTCTCATGGAAAAGCTAGTTTTGAGGCTTCTGTTGGTCAAAAGATTATCTAGGGGCAAAAACAGACATGGAGAGCTTTCCATTAGACAATCCACTGGGTTACTGAGTAATGAGAATAGATCACTGGCCAGAACTTGCCCAGTATTCAATAGAGATGCTGGGCTGCCCTGCATCCAGCGTGCTTGTCAACTGGCCATTCAGTGCTGCCAGAGGTTTTGCGACAGATAAGAGCGTGTCTGTCCACAGACTCCATTGACTGGCTGACATTTGTCAAAATGAATCAGTCCTGAATTTGCAGCAGCTATCAAGCTCCTGATGCTGATGTCGCTGAATAAATGTTTTTGGGTTCTATACTCTCTACAAGACTGTCTAAGCTGCCTAGTTTTGTGGGTGTTGATTTTATCTTGAATTTTTTGGTTTATATGTTTTTTTGGGCACAAATAACCAAGACCAATTGTTCTGTTTGACAGGTGCATATAATTTAAATGTTTTACAGAAAGGCCAGTTCTTGCTTTCATCAAATGTACCTCCATAGGGTTACAGTGTGAAGCCACCACCAACACTGAAAGCCCAATTTTTCCTCTGACAGGTGCATATACTTAATTTTTTACTTATAATTTTTTATAGAAAGACCAAATCCTCTAGCCATTTCCTGCTATCTCCAGCAGTGTGTTCTTGGACCACTCTGCGGGGAAATTATTTCTTCCTTTCACTTGTCTGTAGATCAGCGGTGGCTTCAGCGACATAATGAGTTTGCAACCAAACCCAAAACCATTCCTTAAAGCGGTTGTAAAACGCTGGACTTTTTTTTTTTACCCTGCAAGGTAAAGCCATAATGTGCTAGTATGCATCGCATACTGCCACATTATGTTAAACTTACCTTAAAATGAAGCCCTCCCACACTGAGATGTCAGAGCTGGAGGCCCCTTCCATCTTCACCCATCTTGCTTCCGGGTTCATGGACTCTGGCTCTGTGACTGGCCGGAGCCACTATGACGTCACTCCCGAGCATGCATGCAGGAGCCCCCAGTCACGGCACAGGGCTCTGAAGGATTGGCATGGGTGGCCATTGCATGTTTAAGAGATATTTACACTACCTATAGGTAAGCCTTATTATAGGCTTACCTATAGGTAAAAGTCAGTGATGGAAGTTAACTTCCACTTTAATGGCCTTACTGGTAAGCCAGTAATGGTGAAACTGAAATGGGGTATGGAATACAACGGATACCTGGTCTCTGTGGATGGGTACATGAATATGCAGCTTGCCAATACATTAGAGTATATTGATGGGGCATTGTCTGGACATCTTGGAGAAGTTCTAATAAGGTGTAATAATGTATATACAAGGAGTAGAAGAGGAAGAAGAAGATGGCAAGAGAATAAAGCCAATTCCAAATTCGTTTTGAAAATTTATTTTGAAACTTATCTTTTGGTGTTATTGTTGGACATTTTTGTATGTTTTGCTAAGAAAAATAAAAATATTTTTTTTCAAAAGTACCTGTGTAAGGTTACAGTGTGAAGGCACCACCAACACACAAAGACCAATTTTTCTGTACCTGTTACTTCTATCCAAAGTCTGTGAAGGACACACCAAACTTTATCTAAAAAAAATGTTAATCTTGGCCTGAGTGTACTATAAATTTGGTTTCTTCACATAAGGCTTGCTCACTGTGGTGCAAAAATGTGTCATTTCCATCCAAAGTCTGCAAAAGAGACACTAGAATCCAAAACATTTCTAATCTTATTCTGATTGCACTAAATTGTGGCCTCTTCATACAGACTGGCTCCCCAAGCCGTTGTTTACTAAATATAGAAAGCTTGCAGGGAAAATCAATTTAAATGTCATTTTTTTTATATGTCAGTTTTGCTGCAGCAGGTTCTATACATGATACAGATGTGCCACTTTACAGGCAGACTAAGGGGACCCCTCAGGCACTACAATTAAAGGAATTTTTTTTATTATTGTTTCACTTAAAATCACAGCTCCTTTAAAAACTATCTTTTGAGTGATCGTATGCCTGAGCGGTATCTTCCACGATACCCCCCGTGGGAGAGACGGCGGCAGACACAGCCAAGATGGCGGCCTCGCCATGCTTGATAGAAACGCTGCAGACTCAGCCACAGCCCCCCTCAGCCCCAGAACCGACAGCTACAGATCCTGCCTCCCCTGCTGGCTTTGCACAAGCAGTGGTAACACTGCTGGGCCCCACATTAATGGCCACTGTAGATGCAGCAGTACACAGAGGACTGGAGCAGCTCCATATAGAGCTGCAGGCACAGAGACTCACACATGTGGAGGAAAGGATCTCCTCCTTAGAAGATGAATCCACAGCCACTTCTGCTATGATTGCATGCATAATTGCCACAAACAGGGATATTTGGAACAAACTCAACGATTTGGAAAATCGTTAGAGAAGGAACATTCTGTGCAAAATTGGGCTGCCAGAATCAGTATCCACTACCCAGCTCACGAATATATGTGCAAAAATCATCCCTGAGCAACTGGGCCTCCGCATACCCTACACTATTGAACGGGCACACCGTATTGGTCAATACTCGGAAAGCCGCGCCAAACCGCGTCACGTCATAGTCAAGTACCTTAACTACGCTGGCAAGAATGCCATCATGCAGAAATTTCGCCGCACGCGCTCACTATCTGTGGATGGCGCAAAACTGTTGCTCTTTGCGGACTACTCTATGGAGGTGATGAAACAACGTAAAGCGGTTTTGCCGATCTGCTCAACAACCAAATCCGGTTCTCCTTAGATTACCTGGCTATCCTCCGCATCCAAACGCATGAAGGAGAACACCTCACTTTCACCACACCAGACGAAGCAGAAAACTACATAAATGACCTGGGCACCGAGATGGAACACAGCAACTCTGCAGAGGGGTCACCATCAACATCAGCGGCCTTCCCAACTGCACCACCTAAACATCAACACAGCCCGACCAAGCCTCTATATAAGTGCAGTCGCTTCACCCACCAGGAGGACCGCTTTGGGAATCGCTGAAGGGCCTCAGACACTCACCATCACCAGCCGTGTTTTTATTTTTACTTTTTCCTGACTGAACTTTCTGGTGCAATCACTGTGTCAGCCTGTTGCTCAACTTTTATGTGATTTTTAGTTGTTGCTGTTTCTGTTCCCAATAAGGTGATATGTTATCTGCTTTTGGGGTCACTCTAGAGGCTCATGTTGCTAGCCCCTTTGAGGAATAGACCCATGAGATGAGCTCTCACTAATCTGAACCTACACCATCGCCCAGCTCTGATATGCTCCTTCCCTAATCTTCACCCCTCTGACTATCCTTCCCTGCTGCCCATTACCCATTCCCCTCCATTGCTCCCTCCCCTCACTCCCCATAGCCCACATCTTGTCCCTAGGAGAGGAGCTAGCGACTGGCGGGAGATATGATGGGTAGTTGAACCACATGTGGAAAAAAGTGGAGTCTACAATGTATGTCAAGTGTTTTGTTTAACCAAAAATCTGCTATATTACTGTTCTTTCTTTATCTTAGTTCAGATGATGTAAAACTCATGTTTTGTACCTATGCCCTCAGGAGATTTACAATACTTTGGTGACTCTCAGATGGATGATACAGTGCCTGCAGGGAGGCTCCATTGCAAGCCTCCAACCCACTACATTTCTCATTTCCAGACATGGCCTCTTCAACCGATGGGAATCACCTAAAGATTGTCTCATGGAACGTTAAAGGGCTTCACTCTCCAAGTAAGCACATGTCAATTCTTAGACATTTGAAGCGTCTCCGGATGTGGCTTTGCTTCAGGAAACACACCTGTCCGCAGACGATTTAACTCACCTCCTTAAACTGTGGGTGGGCTCTGTATATGGCTCACCGGCAGTTGGCCGTAAGGCTGGAGTAGCCATATTACTACACAAAAACTTACAACATACTATTAGAAATGTCAAGATTGATTCGACAGGGCGCAAAATGACCTTACACATGACATTAGAGAACAAACAAGTTGCTACCACAAACATTTATGCTCCTAACTCGCCAGACACTTCCTTTTTCCGAGACATGGTGCAGTGGGTACTAACTGCCCCTGAGACACTACACTTAGTGGGTGGAGACTTCAACTCTGTTATGTCCACACTGGCAGATCGTACGAGTGACCCAACACGCAGACCGCATACATCTATCCCCCATACACCTGACTCTACCCTTCTAGCACAATCCATCGCTTCCATGCATTTTGTTGACATATGGCGTTTAATGCACCCGACAGATCGAGATTATACTTTTTTTTCGCCCCCGCATAACTCCTTTTCTCGCATTGATTACTTTTTAGCCTCCCCTGCGTTACTGTCTGCACTACATGATCCAGAAATAAATGACGCCAGAATTTCAGACCCAAGCCCCATCGCCATACGCATGACTCATGCTAAGCCCTCATCTCCCTCCCCCATGTGGCGCTTTCCTTCATACCTGGCAGATAATGAAGACTTCCACCACATATTGTATGAAGTATGGGAAGAATACAACTCCACAAATGGAACCCTATCATAAACATAGAAAGGTATATGAAAATATCTTAATAAATCAAATTAGCAATCTAACTAGATAAACCAACATACATGACTTATAAAAATACCACATGTGATATATAACATATATGTGACTAAAATAAAAATACCACATGTGATATATAACATATATGTGACTAAAATGAAAAGTAAAAATCGGTGCAAAATAAATAGTTAAGTCCGTATAAATCTCAGAAATTCACAATGTGCAGTGAGTAATTGCAGTCCAAAATAAAGTTAATAGATTGAAGATTTCTATCCCCACATAGATATCCAATGTAGTGGATGAAAACTAGAGACACCAATGTGATTAAACCACCACCGAGGTAGATGCAGGCTTACCGGAGGGGTTTGAACTCAGAAGAACATACGTTCTGTGAGTCAAACAGGCTTATGTTGTCAGCCGACAACTAGGATGGGACCTTGGGGATCCTCCATAGTTGGAACCTGGGGTATCCTAGACTTTCATGGGAAATCCGTCTCCATACAGGTGGTTACACGTCAGAAGATAGTGACCAATGGAAAATGGAAAAAGATGGCCACATAGAGTAATTCCATATAAAACTTTAAAATTTATTAAAAGTAAAACACTTAAATTTAAAAAGTGGTTACTTTACTAAACTCCACAAACGGAGCTCACATCACTGAACCGAACCTCTTTTGGGAAGCTGGCAAAGCTTTCCTGCGGGGTAAAATCATCTCCTATACCACCCAATTTAAAAAACAGGCCAGACAACAATACAGGCAAGCCAGCGAAGCTGTACGCTTGGCTCATGAGCGACTAATACTAAACCGTACCTCTGATAACATACAGGCGTGGCGGCAGGCGTCACGTACTTTTGACCTTTGGGCAGAGCAACAGGAAGCAGCCAAAACATCGTACACTACTCTACATTTCCATAAGTTTGGTAACAAGCCAGGCAAACTACTGGCTAAACTATGTTTGGGACCAAGACGTCCCACCCATATCTCTACCCTGAGAAATGCGTCCGGCCCCCTGGTTACCTCACCTGCTGAAATTAGCAAACTACTTGCAGAGTACTACACAAATCTATATACAGCTGACCTAACTGACCAACCTACAGCAGAAGCTCTGCTAGCCAAGATACGTCTGCCCAAACTTCAAAATACCCAATTGGAGGCGCTCAATGCTCCTATCACTACTGCGACATCTGGCTGACGATCAAATCCATGGCGTCAGCCAAAGCCCCAGGCCCAGACAGTTATACGGCTGAATTCTTCAAACAAGCAACTTTATCCCTGACACCCTGAAACATGTTTACGCAGCCATGTGGGATGGGGTCCCCAATCTCCCTACAGGGACGCAGGTACACATTAAACTAATATTCAAGAAAGGTAAGGATCCCCTACTACCGGAATCATAATCGCCCAATTTTACTAATTAACGTTGATGTAAAAATCTTATCTAAAATCATTGCATCACGCTTAGCTCCCCTACTCCCCTCTTTACTACACTCAGCCCAATCCAGCTTTGTTCCAGGATGCTCAGCCACCCTGAACATTCGCAAGGTTTTGATGGCTCTAGAATACGCTAAAACACACCCTAACCAAAATGTGAAAAAATAAAACTAAAGCGCTGATGTGGATTCTCTATAAAATAACAAAACACAAAAAAGAAATGTGTAAGCTGCAACCAACCAATTAGTGCTGTGACACCTGTTGCTATAAATCAATATAAAATATGTTGGTGCGCTTATCAAACTATCCCCATCTGTTGGAGTGGTGCTTATATATAAAATCCTAAACCATAAAAATACCCTGATATCATAATCAGTGAAGTGAATAAGTGAAAATAAATAATCAATCAATAAAGTGAATAAATGCAAAAAAATGCATCAAAAAACATATACCCTGATATCACAATCAGTAAAGTGAATAGGTGCAAATAAATATAACAATCAATAAAGTGAATAAATGCAAATAGATGCATCAAAAACATATAAGGGAACACACATCCTTAGATATATGTAGATGAAAAAAAAAAAAGCAATAAATAGTGTCTGTTTGTGTTAGTCCAGCTGAGGTCTAAATGTCCAATCGATTGCTTTTGATGAACTTGCTTGTATTTCAATTCTCACAGATCACAGTTGCATGATGAATTACATTTGCAAGGTGATGATTCACATAAAGATAAAAGAAAAACCATCATTGCGCAATGTTTTTAAATGCCCTTTATTAGCGGGTCTAATCACGACTTGTTTGTTTTGCTCCAATTCCCTAATTCCTCTTTTGATGGCTTGAGGCTCATGTATTTATTTAATTTTCAGTTTCTCGAGGTCTTGTATGACCATCCTGGTAAAAACCTCTATATGCTCATTATTATGAACCGGCGGGTTGAATTGCGATTTATTTCTCAGTTGGCTATGCACAATTTTTTCTGATATATCCGATCTTCCATTTTGAATATTTGGGGTCTTGTTTAGCATGTATTTTTTTATATTTATTCTCCTTGTATATTTCTGAATATCAACATACACTTCAAATTTATTAAGATTCCATTTAGGGGCATACTTCAATCCTTGATCTAATGTCAGCATTTCTGATCTTGTTAGCTCTATTCCACTCAAATTAAGGATGCCTTCCCCTGCTACTCTCTTTTTCTTTTGGACCTTCCGTCCTCCACGACATCCTCTTTTGAGTTTGGACTTCTTGCATTTAGCATTTTGTCGTGCCTTGGTGGGGTTCATTCGTCCTAACGTTGGTCTAAAAAAGACCGTGGCTGTTCATCACCTCAATATTCTCTTAGGGCCTCATACCTATTTTGAGTGGAAATCTGACTTCTTCTGGAGTCATACTGATATTGATTATAATGGTTGTGATTTTGATGGCCATAACTTTGATGTCGAGGGTCTCTTCCTTCTGTCCAATCCTGATTTTGGTAATTATAGTTCCTTTGATTTTCATTACCATAATTGCCTGAATTTTCATAGTTACTATACAGTTGATTTGGATGTTTCTGATTGTTTCTATTTCCATTCTTCCAAAATGGCTTTCTTGGTGATTTATTCTTATTTTTATTCCTCCACCAAGGTTTAGGTGTTCTTGGGCCATTATTTTCATCCCTATAGACTCTACCCTGTTCATTAGGGATCTCTCTATAATATCTTGGTTTTTCAGGTGACCTAAATCTTCTTTTAGGTGATTTATATGCTTGATTCCTTCTTGGGCTTACCATTCTAACCTCCCTTTCAGGTGATGAAGAAATAGAGCCTCCCTTGCCTTCTTTTAAATTAAGCTGCCATTTGAAAGTTTGTTCCAATTTATAGACGTTTATGTCTCTTAAATACTTTCTTTTTTTCCTTTGCTTTAATTCACTATCCTTCTGTTACAATACTTTATTTAACTGTTTCGTTAGTACTCCAAAAGATGCCTACTCCTTTTGCGCTTCTAATGCTACTTTACAATCTGCGATTTTTTGATTAATTAATGCTAATTTCCTTTGTTTCCTTTTTAATACAAAATGCAACACCTCCAAACCCTTCTCATTAAAAAAAGTATACCATTCTTCTACTGGGTCTGGGTCTAATAGTCCATCATTTATGGGGACAGCCCACCTTAAACTCCTTGGGGTAATACTCTCTTTTATATATTGTTCATGGGTGGCTATATCCCACCACAAACTGACCTTTTTCTCCATGAGATGACCAAATTTCCTAAAGTTTGTGTCCAAATCACCTGTGTCAATGGTCTGATTAGTGGAAAAAACATCTTTGAGATCTATTGTGCGATTTTCAACAAAAGAGATTTAATCTGTGGTGTTTGGCTTTTGGCTTGCAACACAATTATTTTTGGAATAATAATGAATATTATAGGCAATTGAATGGCATTGGGATGAGTGCTAAGTATGCACCAAATGTTGCAAATATATTTATGGCGAAGTGGGATGAACAGGCCATATACGCTGACCTTCCTGAAGATTTGATCCTTTACAGAAGGTTTATAGATGACTGTATAGTCATATGGAAGGGGGATGAAAATAGTTTGGTACAATTCTTTGAAAAATTAAATAACAATCAGAAAAATATTAAACTTACTTATAGTACTTATGAAATTAGTAATGAAAAGGTTCACTTCCTTGATCTGGAAATATGTCAAGAAGAGGGAATACTAACTACAAAAACTTTCTTCAAACCTGTGGAAAGGAACAGTTATATACCGGTAGACAATTGTCACCATGAACCCTGGCTTATTAACATACCTAAAGGCCAGCTGATACGTCTGAGAAGGAACTGTTCCAGCCAAAATGATTATTTGGAACAAGCAAAAATTATAGGAAATAAATTTACAAGTAAAGGATATAAATAAAAATTTATAGACGATAAAATACAGGAAGTATATGATATTCCACGGGAGAAACTTATACAGGATAAAGTAAAGGAGTCTAAACAATATCAAGAAATTGCCTTAATTATGAATTTTAATACACAACATAAACAAATTGAACAGATTATCAAAAGGCATTGGTCACTTCTTTTAGCTGACAGACAATTGCAATCGATTTTACCGGAGAAAACCACGTTTTACTTACCGGATGGCTCCAACTCTGAGGGACTTAGTTGCAAAAAATGTCCCAGATCCACCTAAGAGGTCTAATGACCTAACTTTTTTTCAGGGAAAAGGTTTTTATCTCTGCAGAAGGTGTTATGCATGCAGGAATACAAACCTTAATGGCCAAAAATGCACAAATTTTATTTCCACAAGTACCAACGAAGAGTATGTAATCAAGCATTTAGTTCTTGCAGGACCGAAGTGTTGCAGTGTACATGTTTACTGCAGTATATAGGATGAACTAAACATCCCTTATGGAAACGCATACGGGAACATATACAAAATAATAGAAGTGGCTACCCCAAACACAGTGTATCCCGCCACTACATCATAATAAAGATCCTGGTCACATAAAATTCTGGGCTATTGATAAGTACAAACCCCACTGGAGGGGTAGTAATAAAATAAGAGAGTTAAGTAAAAGTGAATCCAGATGGATCTTTGAAATGTGCACTTTATCGCCGAGGGGCTTGAATATTGATTTGGACTTAAATTGTTTTATTTCAGACTTTTAGTTTTTACATTTTATCTCTTTTGGTTTTTAAATATGTTTATATATATATATATAAATATATATTCAATATAGCTCATTACAGGAGGGAATGGTATTAAGGATCCTATATTATAAAGATTATATAAGGGGGAAACGGTGGTGAACCTGTGCAAGGGAGATAGTTAAAATTTTGTTTAATACTGCTGCCTCCACAGATGCGATCGCCACCAAAGTGGCAGACGCTGAATGAGAGAAAATTTAAAATGTGGGTGTGGCGCTGTTCTAAGTGAGAAAACAAAGTAAAAATAAATTGGAGTAGATATATGAAATTCCTATAATCCTGTGATGTATATAGGGCTCTATAGTACCATGATGTGCTCAATCGTGAGTGAAAAAGAAATTGTTTAGATCTGTTTCACAGAGATAAATACCAGATAATGCAGGTGAGCCCAAACAAAAACCAAAAAAATAAAAAATAAAATGACAAATAAAAGATATGAAATATAAAATAAAATTGTGCTGGCAGGCTGACCAAATAGGTGAATATTACTACCATGTGTAAAATTAATGTGTTCCACTATGATACAAGTTTAGCATGGCATACATTGGTGAATATAATCAAAAACAACATGAAAAAAGAAGAGGGGGAGGGGGGAGAAAGGAGGGTGAGGGGCTGAGGGAAGGACAAGGGAGGTGGGGGATGGGTGAAATGAGTGACTATTGCTTGATAAAACAGTAGTATTTATAGATAGTCCAGATAAACTGCACACTGACAGGAAAGTGCTGATGGCTTGATTTTTTCAATGCATAGGTGTGTTCAATGCAATCCTCCAATGCTTCTTTTCCCGGTGACAGTGTTTTAAATCCTGTGCTCTTAATGTGCACACACTCACCAGCTTCTTTAACCCCTGCAGGGGTGTCAGGCAGTCACAGTCTGTGCTATTGTGCAGCAATTACCGGCACTCTCAGGATAGGATTGATGTTTACCATAGGAGAGACATTGTTGTTTCTCTGAGCTTTCTCTGGACTCATCAATCATTGAGATGTTATGGTCTTAACCATAACCATAGACAATAACATCTCAATGATTGATGACCCACATTTTAAATTTTCTCTCATTTTCTCACATAAAGATTATATAACCATAATATGGAGGCTGTGATGTGTGTATTTTAATAATTTTAAGTTGATTTGTGGTTGAACTATACTTATCTACGCATGCTTCTCGCTCATGATGTTATAGTTAATACTCACCACTGGAGGGCATAGCACTATGGATTATTGTCATCTATTATTTACTTTGGATATAAATACCAAGTTTGACCATGGGGGGAGCCTGAAGTCTGTGTTCAATAGATCTTTTTAGTGAATAATGTTTCTTTTAGTGATGTAATGTTTCTTAATTCCAAATTTGATTTTAACTTGTTTTAAAACTTGTACCATTAAAAGTTATATTGTGTAATCTATTACTAAAAATAAGTATTGCTGTAATGCAGACTTAATGGAATGGTGACTTGCTTATTTACCAATATCACTATGGCAACAAATATGCCGTCCATAGCTTAAATAGGAAGCTTGGACGGTCACGACTACCCTTGAGAAAGTCACGTGACATGTGATGATACGCGTGGGGAGAAGGAGTCAGTGACGTCTTAGCATAGTGTTCGGCAAACACAGCGATAGCTGTATGAGCGGTGACGCTGTCTGACCATTATAACAAAAGCGATTCAGCTACTGCAAATGTGTGAGTGGATTACATTGTTTGCCCAGTCTTGCAGCATTTAAAGACACTGCGCAATGATGGTTTTTCTTTTATCTTTATGTGAATCATCACCTTGCAAATGTAATTCATCATGCAACTGTGATCTGTGAGAATTGAAATACAAGCAAGTTCAAAGATAAATGATTGGACATTTAGACCTCAGCTGGATTAGACAGATACTATTTATTGCTTTTTTTTTTTGTCATCTACATATATCTAGGGATGTGTGTTCCCTTATATGTTTTTTGATGCATCTATTTGCATTTATTCACTTTATTGATTGATTATTTATTTGCACTTATTCACTTCACTGATTATGATATCAGGGTATTTTTATGGTTTAGGATTTTATATATAAGCACCACTCCAACAGATGGGGATAGTTTGATAAGCGCACCAACATATTTTATATTGACACCCTAACCAGGACATCGCTATTATGTCACTTGATGCTGAAAAAGCCTTCAATAACATCAGTTTGTCCTGGCTTTTCAGAGTAATGGAGGAATTCATCTTTTTGGGGTCCAATTATGCGATTTTTGATACAAATATATGCTTCACCAACTGCGCGCCTTGTCACCCCTGACTTTGTCTCTGACACGATCCCCTTAGCAAAGGGAACAAGGCAGGGATGCCCCTTAACCCCTTTGCTGTTCAACATTGCAATTGAACCCCTATTTAGAATACTTAATTCCTCTAACGTGGTTAATGGCATCACCTTGGGTAACCAAAGTCTCTGTTCCGCTCTGTTCACGGACGACATACTGCTATTCTCTACCAACCCCCTATCCGACTTCGACAGACTCCAAGAACTTTTTGCGGCCTTCCGACTATGCTCTGGCTTTCGAATACATTTTGACAAAAGCAAAATTATAGCACTCCACCCACGCCTATCTATTAAATGCAGACATCTATCACCGCTTGCCCTGGCAACCCAACATATCACATACCTGGGTATTTGTATAGGACGTGAGCCCTCTTCTCTATATCTACTCAACTATCCCCCCTTAATAGCCAAAATTGTGCAAGAGTTGGAAGCTTGGGGGGCCCTCCCTCTCTCACTCTTTGGGAGAAGCCACCTTTTTAAAATGGTGTCATTTGCACGCCTGCTCTATCCAATGCAGACCATACCTCTTTTACTGAGACACTCTGATGTACAAAAAATCCAGAGAGCGATAACTGCCTTTCTATGGTCTCGCAAAAAACATGCATTGTGCTACAAAAAATTATGTCTCCCAAAGGGTGAAGGCGGGGCAGGACTACCCAATATACGTTTTTATAAACTTTCACCTACTTAGACAGGGCCTAGACTGGCTGGCTGGAAAGTCTAAATACTCCAATACTGTACTCGAAGGTGCTATGGCCTCCCCATATGCCCTTTCAGCCTTTCTCTAATCCTAATATTCTGCCACCTAACCTCAAGACAAGTGTACTTTTCAGGGATACGGTCATCGCCTTGAGAGAGGTCAGGAAATTACTGGGACTACCTTCTAGTATCTCACGCCACCTACCAATCCAAGGGAACCCTATGTTCCTCCCATCCACTCTGCACAAAGCTTTTAGTCAATGGCAAGTCAAGGGCCTCACGAGAATAACCTCCATATACCATTACAAACCTGGTGAATTTAAACCTTTCCAAACCTTGATGCGGGAATTCTCGCTGCCACCGACACATATCTTTTTTTACCATCAACTCACCGACTATCTAAGGTCTTGCTGTGGACCTAAGTCCGATCCCCTTCAAATGTCCTTCATCGACACTGTACTTCAGAGAGATGACTATTCCATCTCCAGTATCTACTCCTACCTCATCCAACACCAATCACAAAAATACCATCTCAAACCATTCCAAAAATGGTCTAACGTAATGGATGACAACGATCTGCCAGAAAAATACTTGAGGGATATAGACATATCCGCAAACTTACTGCCTCAGAAACCTGACGTGAAACACAATTTAAGATCATTCACAGGGCTTACTTCCCGTTCTGCTTCAACAAGGCAGACCCAACTCAAGCGCAATGCCCCTGGTGCTCCCTACCTCGCCCCACACTGCTCCACCGTCTCTGGGAATGCACAGTTATCACTACCTACTGGAATTCTGTGATGGCCTTCATCAGAAAAATCAATAAAACGCAGATACCGAAAGACTGTCTTCTTTGCCTGTTTGGTACACCACCATCATCCTCTTCATCAGCAATAGGCCTACAAAATATTCCACAATGGGCTCATCTATGTCTTTTGGTTGCCCGCAGGACTATTATGTCTCACTGGATCACATCGACACCACCCAATCTGCCGGCGGTTAAAAAAGCTATGACATCACTCTTTTACTTGGAGAGATTGAACACCATTACACTGAACTTTCGTTCTACTTCACGCTTCTTCAAGAGATGGCGAAAATATATGGAGGCCACATTCACTCAAAAAACAATACAAGACATCATGCAACCAGTCCGTTTCACGGACTGGTACTTAAAGAAGGATCTTACCAATTCACTTGGCAACCTCAAAATATCCAACGTTTCTGACCCCTCTATTTTTCTACCGACATAGGACAACCGCAATTCCACAATGCTCTTTGACATCCAGGACTCTCTTCTATCTAAAATCAGTATCATCATCTGGTTTCACTGTTATAACTAGACCAATATATGAGATCAGTTAGTCATATTCAAATAATGCTTCCACTCCTGAAGGTACTAAGGTGTAAGGTACAGCCTTTATAGGCACTACATTGTTATACCACTGTCATGATGGTAAATGTGAATTAGTCTATGATTCTGGCAATGTGCAATGTCCCGCCCGCTGCTTTGATTCTTGTTAGTAGTGAGAATTTGATACGAGGTGGTTTGTGGGCCCAAATGAATCTCATTTTAAGGGCTTGGAGGGATCTGAAAAAGCTTTGTGGAATCTTAATGGGTAGCGTGCGTAGCAAATATAAGATTTTGGGCAGTATGGTCATTTTGCAAATGGCCACCCTGCCAAACCATGAAAATAACCTAGTGTGCCAAGTGCGCAAGTCCTTTTCTATAGTATTGAGAAGGAGAAGGAAGTTTTGGGAAAAAATTGAGGATAGTTTGGGCATCAGCCACACTCCCAGGTATTTGATAGCATATGATTCCCACTTAAAGGGACTATTGTCTTTAATTGTCCTTAATGTTTGTTCTGGGAGCGAGATGTTTATCGCCTCTGACTTTGAATAATTTATCTTAAGGTTAGAGATGTATCCATATATTGCAAACTCTTTCAGGAGGGAAGGGATGGATATGTGTGGTTCAGTCAAAAAGAATAGGAGGTCATCGGCATATGCCGCTACTTTAAATTCCCTCCCCGCGACCTTAAATCCCTGTATAGCTGTGTTTGCAAGGATTCGTCTAACAAATGGTTCTAGTGATATTATGAATAACAGGGGCGATAATGGACAGCCCTGTCTTGTACCATTGTTTATGCTTACTTTGTTGGATAGGGAACCATTTATTTTGAGTCTGGCCGATGGGTTTTGGTAGAGGGAGGTTATCCAGGCCATCATGTGTCTGCAAGTTTCAAACATGTAGTCCCAGGCTACTCGATCGAAGGCCTTCTCCGCGTCCATTGACAGGAGAAGACCCCCGATCTTTCGCTCATGGGTAGCGTGAATCAGGTCTAGGGCTTTGGTAACGTTGTCCCTAGCTTCTCTGCCGGGCATAAAGCCCGCCTGTTCTGATCCTAACAAGTCATGTAATAAAGGTTTCAGTCTGTTGGAAATGATTTTTGCCATTATCTTAACATCCAAATTCAATAGTGATATAGGCCTATAGCTGGAACAGTGAAGCGGGTCCTTGTCTGGCTTGGGTAACACAGTAATGTACGCTGAGTAATGAATTCTGGAGGGACCATTCTATTCTTTGATAGGGAGTTTAACGCATCTTGGAGGTGTGTAGCTAGTGTATCGACAAACGTCTTGTAGCATATAGCCGTGAACCCACCAGGACCCGGACTTTTATCTGTTTTTAGTTCTCTAATAGCAAGTCTGAGTTCCAGCAAGTCCACGGGGCTCTCAAATGATGCGGCATCCTCTGCTTTAAGCGAAGGGAGGCCGGAGTCCCTCAGGAAATCCCTCATTACCTGGAGCCTGTCTCCATGTAGGTCATGTGGTCTATGTTGGGTTGGGAGATTGTATAGATTGGTATAAAACTCCTGGAAGTGTTGTGCTATTTTGTCAGTTGTTCTATTAACTTTACCTCCCTTGTTCTGAATGGCTGTGATGTTGTATTTGGTAGTGGGGCCCTTTAATGCCCTGGCAAGCAGGTAGCCGGGTTTGTCACCTTGTTTGTAATAGACCTTTTTCTAAAAAAAAAGGAATCGTTTCATTTTGGATTCTAGAAGCTGTTTAAGGGTCTTTCTCATTTCAAGAAGAGTTGTCACCGAATGGGATGTCAATGATTGCTTGTGTAAGGTTTCTAGATGGCGGATTTTTTGCGTCAATTGGAGAATTTCCCTTTCCTGATCTCTGTTTTTTGTGCACCCATCCTAATCAATTCTCCTCTAATGTAGCGCTTGTGGGCTTCCCAAACTATCAAGGGGTCCATACCAGGGGTCACATTATGCCTGAAGAAGTCTTTTAAAGCTGTGGTCAGTTTGGGTAATAAAACTGGATCTGTTAAGAGAGAGGAATTTAGTCTCCATATTCCTGATTTGATAGATGTATCGGTCAAATTTAGGCTAATGGAGACTGGGGCATGATCAGAAATCGTCTGCATCCCTATGTTGGCCTCTCTGACTGTATGTAGATCCCTCTGTGTAATAAAGAGATAACCAATCCTGGAATGGCGGTCATGTGGCATCGAATAGAAGGAGAAATCCTTGCCATCTGGGTGTAGGAAACGCCAGGTGTCGACTAGGTCTAATGAGTGGAGGAGGGCTTTGATTATTTTTAAGATTTTAAAGGTAATGAAAGTTTTCCCTGATGAAGTATCCACAAGCGGGTTTAGGGGGATGTTAAAAACTCCCCCTAGGATTAAGCGACCTGTGCTGAAGCCCTTCAACTCCTTCACCAGCTTTCTGCAAAAGGACAGATGGGAAGTGTTAGGGAAAAACACATTTGCCAATGTGGTGGGCACCCCAGAATTTTTCCCTTTAATGAAAACGTATCTCCCTCCTAGATCAACCACTTTGTCTGTTTTCTCAAATGAAGCCTCCCTGCTCAACAAAATTGACACTCCCTTAGATTTGGAAATGTCGCTTGTGGCGTGGTGTGCCTCTGTAAAGTAGGAGTCGGTGAGCCTGGGAACCTGGTTTGTCTTGAAATGGGTCTCCTGCAAGAAAACAATCTTGGGCTTACCTTTTTTTCATTCCTGCAAGAGACTAGAGCGTTTCTCTGGTATGTTTAGGCCCTTGACGTTGTGAGACACCACTGTGGGAGCTCAGCCTAATGCAAAGTAAGCCATTGTTCAGGACTGGAGAGATACGTCACACAGTACCTGTAACCACACCTATAAAAATACCTGTTAGATCTGAACACTTATAAGAAGTTTTATCACCACAGTCAGCGACCAAGAAAAGTGGGGATAATTAGATAGCAAGAAAGGAGTATAGTAAGAAAATAGAAGTAAGAGAGGAGAGGGAGGTTTACAACCCTCCTAGACAATTACACTGCCCGGTTGAGTCAGTACTTAGTGTGTTGGAATGAATTTACAATTCCTCTCCCAACACACTTTTTGGAAACGCAGGACGCCCGTAGCTGTATACCAGCCCCAACTCGTGCAAAGGTGTAAAAAAAAAAAAAAAAAAAGGGAGAACTGTCAAGGACTTGGGATAGCCAGACCGCTGCCCAGCTTAGCAAATGGACAGTGCCTAATTGTCTTCTCTGCCATATGGGCGATTGGAATATAGCTTCAACTGAAAATACAGAACAAACAACAACTATAAGAACTGTTAGGAACCTACAGGATGGGAAGACCGAGATGAGAAAGGCAATATTGCCTCCCAACCCGCTCATCGCCCCCTACATGGATGCCACTTAATGCAAATACCGATAACAAGTAAATAGGAGAAAAAGGAGAAATGAGCACATACTGTACATTTAACTATGAGTCCCACTTTGACTTGTAGTAACACTATAAGTAGATAGGTGGTATATGAATCTTGCTGAGTCTCTGGGCAAACCGAACAATCACCATGATCTGCCAAACCCCCCATATGGACAAACCTTCCTGCAGTGTGTGTCGTGGCTCTTGAATGGGAGGTGAGTCATTACTCTGGGTTGAAACCTGGTCTCTAAAGTTCCCAAAAAGTTGGTATAGTCTCCATAAACAGGACATGAGTCTGCAGGATTCACTGGGGGGATTCTGTGAAGCCATTATGTGAGGGAACTAAGTGATTCCCAGTTCTTTCCTGGACAACTACACCTGACACTTCACGGAACTGTGAACAATGAGGACAGTTATAATGGTGGGTATTATCCAAGTGTCACATGGTCTGGGGTAGAAGGTTATTGCAGGAAAACTTAACGGTGAAATTAACAGAATACCTGCTCAGCTAGCGAAAATGTAGAAGTTGCCGTTTCAACAGGATGAAGCAATAAACTGGTAAAGGGTAGAGCTCTGGTGCTCAGGCATCCAATAAGATCCTGGAGGAGTGCGCCTTGCTGCGTGGGGTGCCCATCATTGAACCTTCCTGCCGGCTCTGCTTCTGTTTCTTTGCGTGGTGTTTCTCCAGAGTAGCCAGAGGGGAGTGTGGTTGGCTTCTGTCCCCAGGGGGAAGTGTGAACTCCTGATACCACTCCGGAAGGTCAATCCTTCCTAGCTGCAGGGCGCTTCAAAACTCCGGGAGGTCACTTGGAGTGCGGAGTATGTGTTGTTTGCCATTATGCGACACTAAGAGAGCAAAGGGGAAGCACCACGTGTAACGAAGATCTTTTTCCCGCAACACATCTAATAAGGGTCGCAGAGCCCTGCGATTTTTCAGCGTGATTTGAGAAAGATCTTGAAATAATTAATTTTATGTGTTCACTGTTAAACACGATCTGCTCATTTCTGCGTGCCTTGTACATGATCTCCTCCTTAAGAGAAAAGCTTTGCAAGCAGCAAATGATGTCACGGGGGGGGGGGGGGGGTAACGTGTCTGGGCCTCTGGCTCTTAGAGCTCTATGCGCTCTGACAAATTCAATGTCCGAATCCTCTGGTCTCTCCAGGAGGCTGTTAAAAACTCTCTGAAGGACAGGAACTATTTGGTCAGCATTAGATAAATATATATGTGATGGCTGCGCTTAGGACGCTAATTAGTTATGCAGCCCCCCTGAAGGGAGCTTCCCTAAGAATTCTCCAACTACTTACACATTTATCTACAATGGGGTGTGGCGCTCCCTATTGGGTTATATGGGATTGGCAACTATTTGGAGTAGGGGGCTAACTGAACTCTGAATTGGTGAGCGTGTCCCTCCTAAATCCTAATTAAGTGATAGTTGCAAACTAATAATCCTTAGTGAAAGTATATAAATATCAACATTCAGTAGTGTCAAAGTGTAGGCTTCTATATGTGAACATTACCATATAGTTCCTTCTAGTATTGAAAGGGTGAAACTAGAAAGCTCTATTGGTCCCCTATAAATAATAGTGATGTGCCATCAAAAAGAAAATACCATATAACATTGTGAATTTGCACTGTACGAAGCCATAAACTGCAACCTCTACATATCAATTAAAACATATAAACATAACGTCAAACAGGATCCTTTAGTGTTCATAGTCCATAAGTGATAAAAAATTTTATTTTATTTTTTCAAAATCGTGTTCAAATTTCTTCAAACAAGACCATGACTAGGGTGCTCTCAAACGTTCTTGGTGACTTTTGTGCTCCCCCTCAAGGGTCCCCACTCACCAGATCCAATCACCCCTAAAGGGGCAGAAAGCGTATAGGTATATCCTCCACGATCTCCTCACTACCGTAGTTGTTAAGGCACCCGGGGTAATCTCCGGTCTCCGTGTGGATAGTTAGGTTGTATTCATGGTGACTCCCTCATAAAAAAGGAATATAGGCTCCCATAGTGTAGTAGGTAAAATTTATTGACAAGATTCCAAATATTAAATCTACAATTAAATAAAAATAAAAATTAAATTAAATTAAAACCAAGTCCAGCAACAGTGTACCAGATAAACCACAAGTCCAGGTACAGCTAATATAGAGTGGAAAAAATCCACAAGGTAGGCAGGTGAATCCCGGCAGCGTGACGCTAGATGGAGACAGTGCTGAGTGTTTGCACTCCACCTGCGTTCCAACAGTCCGTACCCGGAAATGACGTAGCATGCGTGGTGCCGTCGTACGCGTTTCGTCATAGACGTCCTCAGCGACGGTGCCAGCACGCCACGCACTACGTCCATTTCTAGGGAGCCGCCATACTTGTCATATCCCTCTGTGTGGAGAGCACCAATCAGGCTATGGAAAGGTGGAGCATTCCCTCCCACCTTTCCCACAGTGTCCGCAATGGTGAATCAGTATACGATCCTCCAGTGGGACGCCATAAATTATATTATAATTCCCATAGTTTAAGAGCAATTTATTACATTTGGTATATACATTTCCCCTTAGGTTCCTTATAGGCTAAACATCTAAGTGCCCGATCTCCATTGTGTGGGGATGGGGGGACTCATAGTTGGATGAACCTATTAACCCATTATGATACCAGGGATATCTTGGCATTAACTCATATACAGTACCAAAGAATGCCCACGTAGATGCTACAAATTTTTTGGGAAATTGCGTTATATGGTCAGCTGATCATAATTATGGTAAGTGGTATTATAAGGGAAAAAAAGGGGGTATATAGCGTGTATAGTGTATATAGTGGGCCCGTGATATATAGAACACAATAGTATGAAATTATAATAGGTTAAGAGGCCACAATAAAATGAAGGACTCACATTGTGGCCTTGAGATGCATATATCCATACCTAGAAGGATACATACATCAAAGGGAAAACACTTTAGATTATGGCCACATAGTTGATATCAGTAATAAAACTGATGCCACTATACGGCCAGAAAGGAATACAAATGTAATCCATGACGCAAGGGAAAAAACACAGTATGGAAAGTGTGTGGGTCCCTAGATAAGGAAGACTAAATGAAAAAGCCATACTCATATCCCCTTTGGCTGTACATCTTCATTCCTGGAGGGGGAAACCCATTAAAGGAATAGGGATACTCAAAACAAAAAACTAGAACTAGAATTTTGGAGTTTCTAAGCCAAGTAAAGGGTATGTAAATGAGCCCACGCACAACCCAGGTGTGCGTAAGACCATCCACACACATTGTGAGCCTGTTCTGCATACATGTGTGCACCTCTACAAGGGCAATATGCAACCCCCGGTGGGGGCCCCTTAATGATGCCTGGTTCCACATATTCCCCTCAGGGGTTGGCTATGAAGCAATTTAGATCAATATCTAGATTGAGGCCCCTGGGGGCAAGGGACCCCAACCGGTATATCCAGGCAGTTATATTCTGTGAGACAAGTGTAGTTTTATTGCCTCCTCGCCAATGATCCCTGAGAAAATCAACCCCGAGGGATCACGGTTATGTACTGCATCAAAGTGGCGGGAGAGATGATGTTTTGGAAACCCTTTTCTTATGTTCTTAATGTGTTCACGTATTCTCACATATAGAGGTCGGGTAGTTCTGCCCACGTATTGTAATTGACATGGGCACTCAATGACATAGGTCACATGTGTACTCTGGCAAGTTATAAGTTCCCTGATACGATATTGTTTGTGATCTGTTCTCGATTTGAAAGTTTCCCTTTTTCGGGGCTGTTTTTTACTGACCCTACATGGTAGGCACTTTTGGCATTTAAAAAAACCTTTCATATCTGGAAAAATTTGGGTCACTTTGGGAGGATTTATGGCATTATGCACCAAATAATGTCTTAGGGTGGGGGCTCTTCGGTATACAATCCTGGGTTTGTTAGGTAGTACATTTACTAACGCTCTATCCTCTTTTAGGATGGGCCCGTACTTCTTCAGAATCTGTTCGAATTCTTTGCATTGGGAATTGAAACCTGTGATAAACACCAGCTCTGTATTCTTTTTCTTTCTTTTAGATTTTATTAACAGGCTTTTCCGGTCTAGGTGTGCTATATCATTCTTCATCTTATGCAGCACATCTAGATTATATCCTTTTTCGTGGAACCGCTCTATCAGGGTATCAGCTATATAGTCTTCGGTAGTGGCACAGTTTCTCCGCAGTCTAGTAAACTGGCCCTTAGGGATATTCCCTTTCCACTGAGGGTGATGGCAACTGTTAATCGGGATATACCCGTTTCTATCTGTTGGCTTGAAAAAAGGTTTTTGTATGTAAGCCATCACCCCTCTTGAAGATTTCAAGGTCAAGGTATTCAATCTTGTGGGAATCCCATTTTCCAGTGAAGGTAAGCCCGTATCTGTTGGTGTTTAAGTCCTGCAGAAAACTTTCAAAGGTCTCAGATGTTCCTTCCCAGAATATAATCAGATCGTCTATGTACCTGCGGTACAATTTCACTCGTGGGATGTTCTTGGCGTAGATGTACTCTTCTTCCCACATATTCATGAGTAGGTTGGCCACGCTTGGTGCGTACCGTGCGCCCAAGGCGACTCCTTTAGTTTGGACATAATAGTTTTGATCGTACCAAAAATAATTGCATGACATAGCTAACTGTAACCCTTCAAGTATAAAGTCAATCTGTTCTTGTCTCATACAGGTTAGCTCATGAAGAGCCTTTTCCACACCCAGCAGTCTGTCTTGCTGCACGATACTAGTATACAATGAATTCACATCAACGGTGGCTAGTAGATAATCTTGTGCTCCGTCTATTTGTTGTAATTCTTCTAGGAGTTGGGCACTGTCTCATAAATAAGATTTTCCCATTTTAACTAGTGGCTTAAGGAATGTGTCAAGATATTCGCCCAGCCTAGAGAACACTGAGTTGATGCCACTAATGATGGGTCTCCCAGGTGGCTTGTGTAATCTCTTGTGAATTTTAGGTGTATAATAGATAACCGAGGTTTTTGTAGAGCTGGAAACCAGGTATTCCGCTTCTTTGGTGTTAAGAATCCCCATATCTTTTCCTTTTTTCACATAAGCTCTTAATTTCTTTTCATATGCACGCTTAGGATTCTTAGTAAGCTTACTATAAGTGTTCTCTACCTGGAGCAGATTCTCCATTTCCTCGTCATAATCTTTCTTATTCAATATTACTAATCCTCCACCTTTGTCTGCGGGTGGTATAACCACCTCCTTTCTTTCACCCAAAGATTTTATCGTTTTCCAGACATTTTTTGTTTTATGATTCCTACGTTTTTCTAGTTTCCTTAAATCATCTTCCACCATTTTTTGGAAAGCTCCCATACATTGATTCCCAGATGTTTTAGGGTTGAAGGTGGAGTTATTCTTCAGCCTTGTTTGCTCATAAAGTGCTTCCCTCCTTATTCTTGTATCTTTATTCGTAAGAAAATGTTTTTTGAGATTAAGTTTCCTCATGAACTTTTTTAAATCGATATATGTTTCAAACTTATCCAGAGATTTTTCAGGGGCAAACTTGAGTCCTAAGTCCAGAATTTTCATTTCATCCTCAGAGAATTGGACATCACTAAGATTGAATATACTCTTCCCTAATGTTCTCGCCTTCATTTTCTTCTTCCCTCCTCGGTTTCCTCTAGTCGTCTTCTTCTTTCTTCGGGTCCTTGTGCATGCCTCATTTCTTCTCCATAGCTTCTGGGATGTTCCTGTTCCCTGTGCGACTGGTAATTCTCTTCCATCATTCTTTATTGTTCTCCTCTGGGTTCCCCTCTGTCTGTGTGTGTTTCTCTCCACTCGGGGTTCCTGTAAGGGGGCCAGGCCCTCCATCTCCCCGGCGGTCTGTCTCTGGCCCAACGCCTGGGAAAATCCCTAAGAGGTCTGGGATCCCTTCTATATTGTAAGTTCGAAGTGTCTTCATAATTACTTCTGTGTTGGGCCCACCTATTTTCTCTTAATGGTGAATACCTGTTTCTCGTAGAGACATTGTATCTAGGTGTTTGAGGGGCTCTGTGGTCGGGTCGTTCCTGATAGTTGGCACTCCTAATTCTAGGTCTTGCCATGTGCCTGTGTGGTGTACCTTGTTGCTGCCTATATGGGAGCCTCATATTAGTTCTTGCTATCTGTTGCGGTGTATTATTGATCGGTCCCTCCATCTCCATCTCCATGGAGGTGTCAGGGCTATCATTTTTGTTTCTGGTGTCCTTCGACAGCTCTTTGGTCTTCATCATAGTGGAGTTTGGAGTGTGACTGTTTGAGGTTGTGGACAGGTGTCTTTTATACTGATAACAAGTTCAGACAGGTGCCATTAATACAGGTAATGAGTGGAGGACAGAGGAGCCTCTTAAATAAGAAGATACAGGTCTGTGAAAGCCAGAAATCTTGCTTGTTTGTAGGTGACCAAATATTTATTTTCCACCATAATTTGCAAATAAATTCTGTCAAAAATCAGACAATGTGATTGTCTGGATTTGTTTCCACATTTTGTCTCTCATAGTTGAGGTATACCTATGATGACAATTACAGGCCTCTCTCATCTTTTTAAGTGGGGGAACTTGCACAATTGGTGGCTGACTAAATACTTTTTTGCCCCACTGTATATCCCACCAGACTCTAAGCTGCTTTTCCATAGTGTGTCTAAGCTTCTTCATCAAGCTGTTCATATCATGTGCATTGGTCACAATGTCCTGACTGAAAATGCCACCTAGATCAATATTCCTATTTCCCATATACCCAAAGATGTCCATAGCTGCGGCCAGGAGTCTTACCCTAGGGTGAGAACTATTAGATAAATATATATGTGATGGCTGCGCTTAGGACGATAATTAGGTATGCAGCCCCCCTGAAGGGAGCTTCCCTAAGGATTCTCCAACTAGTTACACATTAATCTACAATGGGGTGTGGCGCTCCCTAATGGGTTATATGGGATTGGCAACTATATTTGGTCAGCATTAACTGATTCTGGTATTCCTTCTCCCCCTATTATCAAGATCCTCCAGATGCCTGTTCATCTCGATAAAATGGAGTGCATGAGAGGAAGCCACCCTGTCCAGCCTATGTATAGCTTTGTCTCTATGCTTTCCTGCGGTTTCTGCAGTGGCCATCTTTTCTGTGAGGACTAACAGATTGGTTTTAAGATCTGTGATAGCTGCAGAAAAAAAGGCTTTAATATCAGCAGCAAAGCCTGTCATAATGTCCGCATAGGTGAGGGGATGTTCGGGACGTGCACTTTTCCTACCGTTGTCCTCAGTAGCAGATTGGGAGTCTTCACTGAGATCCTCCTCACGCTGCACCGGCGCCATCTTCCCTCCTGCTGTGACTCTCTGTATCACGGCTTGATTCTTGAAAATATCTGATATGTTCCTCCCGGCTGATGCAGCAGTAGAGCGGCGGAGTAAGGTGTGTTGTGAGAGGCGATTCTGTTTGCTCATCATCGGTTGCTGTATGGCAGAAAAGACTAGTTTGGGCTTCGGGTCTGATGGAGCTCCTCCGTTAGGCTGCCATCTCCGCCGCGCGCCAAGCCACGCCCCCAAATATATATCTGTATAAAACTATATATCTATCTATCTATATATCTAATCTATATAGATATATATTTTGCATTGATACATGTCCCCCAGGGCAGTACCGGGCTCTTTTTATGGCCACTTTAATGGGCAGTTTTGATTTTTCAAGTTTCGGGTCCTACAGACTTTAATAAGGTTCGCGATTCGGGTCCAAACTTTTGCGATGTTCGAGGGTTCTGGCACAAACCGAAATGGGGGGTGTTCGGTCCAACTCTACTTATAAGATACTCTGTCACTGTACTAATGACACTGGCTGGAAAGTCATTAACATCTAGGGGCAATCAAGAGTTTGTGAAAAAGAGAAACTATCCTTTTGGGAGGTCCATAGATTTGGACGTCCCTGGGATAGCAAAAGACAGCTACTTTTGGTCAGAAAGGGTAATGGACGAGATCAATGTAAGAAATAAAGTATCAAATTTTATTATGGTTTAAATACCAAAATCATCAATAAAAAATATATCAAGTTACCTCCCATGCCTGTTAGTAACTTTTAAATCTTTGAATGACACATCATTAAAGAAGGATATATCGAATGTCTAGTACAAACAATGTATCAACATCACAGATGACGGATCTAAAGACTAACAATATACACACATAACAAATAACACATAACACACAAAGCAGTATCGATGTAGAGTCATTGTATACATCGATACCGCACACTTGGGGAATAGCGGCAGTTAAGGGATTCTTGGAAAAAACCTTCCCAGAATTTGGGCCTCAAAATGAATTCCTCATCGAACTTCTGGAGTTTGCGTTGAATAACAATTTCTTCCAGTTCTCCAAAAAATTCTATCAACAGATTAAAGGCACCTCAATGGGAGCAGTGTGGGCACCAGCCTACGCGTGCCTTCATCTGGGGAGCTGGGAAGAAGAGGAAGTATATGGCCATCCGATGTACCTCGGCCATGTGAGGTACATCGATGATGTGCTGGTCGTATGGGTGGGCGACATCAACGTTCTACATGAATTTGTTGCAGAACTTAATATTAATCAGCGCAACATACGGTTGACCTACGTGTACGACCAACACAAACTGTCCTTTCTAGACCTGACTATCAAACTTGAAGATGGCAGAGTGAGCACCTGCACCTACCGTAAACAGATGGCAGCAAACACACTTCTTAGGGCAGATAGTGACCATCCCCCCTGGCTTAAAAATGGAATCCCTACAGGACAGTTCATTAGAATAAAGCAAAACTGCTCCAATGCTAGTGACCTGACCAGGGAATCTAAGGAACTATATAAAAGATTCCGGGAAAGGGGGTACTCGCACCGCCAGATTCGCAGAGCAAAACTAAAAGCGGCAGTACGAACTAGGGAAAGCCTACTAATTATGAATGAAAAATGTGTACCACCAAAAATAACAAAATCAAGCCCCGTGAGACTTATCACCACTTACGAAGCACAATGGGGCTCTGTACGTAAAGCATTGGAAAAGAACTGGAATGTTCTACTAAAAAACAAAAATGTAGCCAAAATAGTGGGAGATAGGCCCAAAATGGTAGCCCGAAGATCAAAGAGTCTAGGGGACATATTGATACACTCGGAATTCACCAAACAACAAAACCCCACTTGGCTGTCCAACTTTCCACGTAGTAGGGGTATGTTCCCGTGTACAAAATGCCAGATGTGCCCATTTGTTGAGAGAACAGATAAATTCTGGGATGCAAAAGGAGAAAAGGAATACAGAATTAAGGAGCTAATAAACTGCTCCACCTCTAAGGTTATATACATGATTACCTGCCCATGTCCTAAAATCTACATAGGGAAGACCAAAAGGCCCCTCAAAGTTAGAATGGGGGAACATATAAGAGATATCAAAAAGGAGAGGGAGAGAATGCTTAAGGGGGTGCAGAAAGAGAAAAAAGAAGAACGCCCGGTGGCTAAACACTTTGCACAACACCATCAGGGAGAAATAGAAGGCCTAAAGGTAAAAGGTATATATGTCCTGAAGTTACAAGAGAGGAGAGGGGACTTTGACTGCATTCTTTTACAAAAAGAGAAATGGTGGATATACACCTTAAAATCTCTAGCACCCCTAGGTATGAACACCGAGCTAAACTTGCAACCCTTCTTGGACCGATAAGCCAGCTTGGAAACAAAAACCAATATATCCCTAAAGTATTCACCATCAGTACAGTCAGAAGTCCTTAAAACTTCTTCTATAACAAAATCCACTCCCCCCACTTCCCCCCCCCCCCTTGTTTTTGTGCCCTTTTTTCCCCTCCCTTTTCCCCCCCTTCTCCCCCCCCCCTTTTTTTCCTTTCCCCCTTTCCCCCCTTTTCCCCTCCCTCACCCCTTCCCCCTTCTTTCCCCACACATCCCTCCCACCCCCTCTCCCTCCCCCTCCCTTTATTCCCCCCCCTGCCAACAATAAGACATAAAAAAAAAATATATACAAAGGCCACAATTAAGTGACCGGAGTAACCTTAAGATATTTTTATGTTTTATTAATGTTCCATTATATTGTTGTTACTTTTGTGAAAAATCTTTCCCCCCCCTTCTCTACCCCCCCCACGTTACAAAGTGAAAACTGAATAAGATCTCCCTGAAAAATCCCCCAATAAGCAAACTGTAAATTTAAGATCTATAATGCTTAATGTCTCTATAATTGGAGGGAGAAACGTACAAAATAGTAATAGGAATACTAACTATAAACAGAGAAAACATTGAAACATTAAAGAAATACTAAATGAACATGGAAACATTACAGATGAAGGGAAAGACAAATATCCAAACTATGATACGAGTTTGTCCTTAACTTTTCTGAATGAAAACAAGGGAAGGAGGAGCGAACATACCAGGAATCACTATAAAGGAGTGGTATGGATCAGCCCTCAGAACGCCCAGTCGAAGCTACGTGACTCACATGTTGCGAAACGCGTTGGCGTAAATCAGATGCAGGGCTGCCGTGTCAGTGACCCCCGAGGTACCGTGCTGTAGTGGAGGAATGGGGGAGCAATGAGCCATACTACATGAGATGACAGAGTGAGCGGAGCTGCAGGTGAGCCTATTACAAACTATAAATCATCACTGAAAGGGAAAACTGTGGGACAGCGAAGGATCAACCACCTTACAATCAGGACTTCTGATTCATATGGGAACGAGTGGCTATTGAATGCAGCAGGATGGAGAGATAAACTACTCAGCGCAGCGTGAATGCAGGGCTGCCGTATCAGTGATTCAACACTCTCCATCAGCTGTTTCACTATTCAAACACCGACAGCCGGGAAAGATAAGAAGTGTGTCAGAGTCCACATAGGAAATGAAGGTGGTAATGTACCAACAAATATTTACTTTTCTTATCCCACAGTACCCTGGCTTTATCAATGTGATTGAAATGCCTAGTAAAGTTTGCATGTTCAGTGGGCTAGGTTAGGTGTTCGGAAGATCTGAGGAACAGCGGACTATCAGCTCAGCCTTACTATCATTACTGAACATCTATATGCATATAAGCACACTCAACAGCAGCCTAACCTTTCTGCTTGGAACTGTGACTTATACCCTAAGCAACCCTTTGTATATCCATACTCAGACTATACTATCAGTAATGGAATAATTAAAGAGGACTTTCTCAACAAACATTTGCAGGATACACACAGATCCAGACACTGCAGTTTTTTTCACCACTCTATTTACCGCCCCATTTACCGCCCCCCATATCATAATAAGATTCCTACCGCCCAGCCAATTTTAAACAACAACATCCCCGGGGACCACTTCTGCACAGCACCCCCGACTTAATTAACTAGCTAATCAGATTTTTTCTGAAATCTTTCTTTAATTTAATGAATTGGTATTTTTCCACCGGGGCTGCTAGGCAGAAGTGGATCACTCCAGGCGCCTGCTTTGTGTGTTATGTGTTATTTGTTATGTGTGTGTATTGTTAGTCTTTAGATCCGTCATCTGTGATGTTGATACATTGTTTGTACTAGACATTCGATGTATCCTTTTTTAATGATGTGTCATTCAAAGATTTAAAAGTTACTAACAGGCATGGAAAGTAACTTGATATATTTTTTATTGATGATTTTGGTATTTAAACCATAATAAAATTTGATACTTTATTTCTTACAATGATCTCGTCCATTACCCTTTCTGACTAAAAGTAGCTGTCTTTTGCTATCCCAGGGACGTCCAAATCTATGGACCTCCCAAAAGGATAGTTTCTCTTTTTCACATATGCTATAGGCTACGGCCAGAACCCCCTATTTTGGAGGAGCGGTAGAGAGCAAACTTTTTACTTTATTTTAAACAATATAGAGAGAGTGAATAAGAACATGGTCTTCCTTGCAGTTTTTGCAGTTTCTAGAAATCAAGAGTTTAACTGTGTGCCGTACATTGTGTAATGTGTGTAATATGTGCTGCTGTTTGCTACAGATTGATTTTGCTTCTTTTCCTTTTGCAGGGAAAAGCAACAAAGTGATTGTACGCTCTGTATTGAACGCTGTGTTGTTTGTCAATCCAGGGCTCTGGGCTGTGAATCGACACAGCTGACTCACAGGTCCCAACCATAAATCATTGGGATCTGCTCACAAGCTCCTGCTGTGTCAAATCACAAGGCCGTAGGTGTGGGGGGGTGCATGAGCGCGCCCAGAAACAGGCAGCGACGGGTACAGTATATGTGCTGAGGCAGGTCGGCAAGTGGAGCCAGAGGACCTGACGTCACCACACTCACAGCTGATCGACTTCAGCGTCAGCTGTGTTTTTTAATTGCAACGGTGTTTTACCCTGCCAATGCTTTGATGTCAGTTGTCCATTCATGGATTAAAGCATTTTAAACTACTGCACAATGAAGCGCCTCTTTTTCTTTTAAAATACACTATTTACTACTACGAGTGGTCTTGCTGGACCAGCTAATGGAGGGGAGTGTTCCTGATTGCCGCCTCTGAAATTTCAACTACCAGGCATGGAGGGAAGTCTGTCTCTACTCAAAGACCAGCTGTTCCTGACCCCGAGAGGAGTTTGTTCAGGCTCGCATGATCTCTGTGGTGGGGATCCATCAAATCTGGTAAGCAGCCCCCTATTCCTATTTCTGCACTTAGAAGATCCATAGAAGATTTACTGAAGACTTAAAGAGGAATCACACCTCCGGTTTATGATACCATCATTTTCCATATGAACTATAATTCTTTCATTTCTTTATATTCACATTACTTTTTGGTTTTAATTTGAGTAGCGCACTGAACTTTTTTCTTTATATTGTACAAAACCTCATGTTCAAGGTTTTTTAGTTGCAGCACTCAGAATTATTTATGTTTCATATATTTGCGATTTTGTGTGTTTTTTATGCACTTTAACCAGTTGCCAACCGGCCCATAGCCAAATGACGGCTGCAGGGCGGTTGGATAACTCTGGGAGCACGTCATATGACAGGGAGACAATCACCTTGGGTAGCCCATGTAAGCGAAAGATCTCCCGAGCAAAAATGAAAGCCAGTTCCTTAGAAGTGGGCAGCTTTTTAAGTGGAATACAATGACACATCTTTGAGAACTGATCAACCACCATAAGGATAACAGTGTTGCCTTGGGAGTTGGGTAACTCCACAATGAAATCCATAGACACGTCGACACAGGTGTGTCCAGGGCCTCTCTCCATTGGGTATGGGTTGTAGGAGGCCCACTGGAAGGTGTTGTGGAGTCTTACTCTGAGCACACATGGAACAGGCAGCTACAAAGGCAGTTACATCAGCCCGTAGACTAGGCCACCAGAACTGTTGGGAAATGGCCCAAACAAGTTTATTCTTCCCAGGGTGGCCAGCTGCCTTGGTAGAATAGTAAGTCTGGAGCACAGCAGTACGAAGACTCTCTGGGACAAAGTAGCGGTCACAATGTTTCTCAGGAGGAGCATGGACGTGAGCAGCAAGAATTTTGTCACCCAAGGAGAAGTAAGACTTGGGCGAACCGTAGCCAGAATACGATCAGGAGAAATCACCGGAACCGACTCCATCTTGGAAGTGGAGGAAAATTGTCGTGACAAGGCGTCAGCCCTTACATTCTTAGTGCCGGGTAAGAATGAGACAATGTTATTAAAACTCGACAAGAAAAAAGCCCATCACACCCTTCTGGGTTAGAGGCACTTAGCCTTAGACAAGAATGTGAGATTTTTATGATCAGTAAGAATGAGAACCGGCACAGTGTTACCTTCAAGGAGACGTCTCCATTCTTTCAGGGCTAAAATGATCGCCAACAGCTCTCTGTCACCAACCTCGTAATTGCACTCTGCAGGTGACAATTTCTTGGAAAAGTAGAAACACGGATGCATAGCGCTCTCAGAATTAGGACGTTGAGACAGAAGGGCGCCAACTCCAGTCTCAGAAGCATCAACTTCTAGATAAAAGGCAACGTAGGATCAGGATGTGCCAACACAGGAGCAGAAACAAAGGCAGCCTTGAGACTCTCAAAGGCCTTAATGGACTCCAGAGACCAACTCTGTGGGTTACTGTCCTTTCTGGTCATATCAGTCAGGGGCTTGACCAGAGACGAGAAGTTTCGAATAAACTTCCGATAATAGTTGGCAAAGCCCAGGAAACACTGCAGAGGATGTCAACCCACGGGTCGGGGCCAGTGTAGGATTGCCGAAAGTTTCTCTGAGTTCATCGAAAAACCAGCAGTGGAAATGACATGGAAAGCCCAGGAATATAACCTGTTCACGATGGAACTCGCACTTCTCCAGTTTACAATAGAGATTGTTTTCTCTTAGTTTCTGAAGCACACGACAGACATCTGTGTGGTGGCTCTCCAGGGACTTGGAAAATATGAGGATATCATCGAGATAAACCACCACACATAACTGCAACAAATTTTGGAGGACATCGTTAATAAATTTCTGGAAAACTGCCGGGGAGTTACAATGGCCAAAAGGCATTACGAGGTACTCATAATGGCCTGTTCTGGTATTAAACGCAGTTTTCCACTTGTCGCCCTCCTTAATCCACACGAGATTGTATGCCCCTCTCAAATCAAGCTTCATGAAAACCGTTGCTCCCTTGAGGCGGTCAAATAACTGTAATCAACGGAATCGGGTAGGCATTCTTAATCGTGAAACAATTGAGACTCCTATAATCAATACAAGGTCTCAGTTCACCGCTCTTCTTCTTCACAAAGAAGAAACCAGCACCAGCAGGAGACAAGGATTTGCGGATAAAACCTCGAGAAAGTGCGTCTGCAACATACTCCTCCATGGCCTTATCCTCCAAGACCGACAAAGGGTAAACCCGGCCACGAGGGGGTATGGCACCAGGTTGAAGGTCAATTGCATAATCATAAGGTCGGTGTGGAGGCAAACTACCGGCTTGACCTTTGTCAAAGACATTGCTAAAAACGCGGTAGTCCTCCGGCAGGGAGGAGAGTGATGAGGTGCACAGGACCTTGGCTACCTTCTGGAAGCATGTCTCACTGCATTGTGGTGACCAGGAGAGAACCTCAGCATGGAGCCAATCAAAAGAGGGGTTGTGCCTCTATAACCAAGCATAACAACAACCAGCGGAAACCTAGGTGAGGAAATAACTTGGAATTGGATTATCTCATGGTGAAGAGCCCCCTACGGCCATGGACAACAAAACCATCTCATGAGTCACATGGGCAGGCTGTAGAGGTCTCCCGTCAAGAGCCTCAATGGCAAGTGGAGTGTCACGCAGCTGCAGCTGCATCGAGTGCTGCGATACAAAGGCAGCATCAATGAACAGGCCTGCAGCCCCAGAGTCGATTAGAACCTGTATCTCAATGGACGACTCAGCTCAAGAAAGAGTGACTGAAACCAGGGTCTTATCCTTCTGGATAACTGGGGATGAAACAACGCCACCTAAGGTCTGCCCATGACAGGACCTCCAGGTTCGGGCGTTCCCTGGATGGGTAGGACAAGACTTCAAAAAGTGACCCGCCTGGCCACAATAAAGGCACAATCTCTCCCTCCTCCTAAAGGCTCTCTCATTCCGCAGAGAGACGCGTGAAGCCCAAGTGCATGGGTTCATTCTCACTGACCGATTCGGTACCAGGAGGTGAGGGAGGCACTCGGAGGCAAACGTACAGGAGGCTTCCGCAAGTGCTCCTTAAAAGAGAGTCTTTCTCTGACTGTGGAGTCAATGAGGATGGCAAACATGAACAACCTCTCCAGCTCAGTGGGTATATCTCGGGCTGCTATCTCATCCTTGATGGAATCCGAGAGACCATGAGAAAAAGCAGCCACGAGGGCCTCATTGTTCCAAGCAATCTCTGCTGCCAGAGTCCGGAATTCAATGGCGTAGTCGGCAACAGTTCTCGTACTCTGTTTGATGGACATGAGGCACTTGGCAGCAGAAGCGGAGTGTGTGGGAACGTCAAATACCCTTTTAAAGCAGGCCACAAAGTCAGGGTAACCCAAGACAACAGGCTTTTGCATCTCCCATAGAGGGTTTGCCCAGGCCAAGGCTCTCTCAGAAAGCAAAGATATCACAAAGCCTACTTTGCTTCTGTCCGTGGGAAACGCCTGGGGCAGCATCTCAAAGTAAATATCAACCTGGTTGAGAAACCAATAAAGTATAGGGAGGACAGAGGTAGTCAACTGAAAGCACCACATCCCATGATTAAATGATAAACAGAAACTGAAGGCTGTTTAGCCTAGAGAAGGGGGGGAGGGGAAAAGATCTTCCCCAGGGACTTTTAAGGTGCTATTTAATAGACAGTATATTCAAAGATTCTGTACAATCATATTGAATAAAATTAATATTTTTATTAAATCACATTTAAAATATTCATGCCTCACTTGAAGAGTGAGACATGTTGGTAAGAACAATACGACAAACAATGTCACCCAAAAAATTTTTTCACATTAGACAGTGCAACAAAAAGCAACTACTTAAAGGTGCCAAGACAATCTGCCGCTCGACATGTTTCGCTCTAATACGAGCTTCTTCAGGAGTTTAAAGGCAATGATTGTGGCGGACTCTAAATGATGGGAAAATAGACAAAAATCAATACATACATTTGAACATGTATAGAAAACATCTAATGAATTTTTGAATTTTCAAAAATTCCATTAACAGAGTAAAGATTGATACAGAGCATTTAAATGCATACATGTAGGTTTCGGTACTAGACACTTTAACCAAATATATGTAAACAATCAAGATTTGTACATCTTACCAGGCTGTAGCACATCGATCCGATATAGATACTTCAATAGAATGACAATACTGCTGCTAGTTTCAAACCGGGGAGTTCTCATATGTGAGGGGTATCGCTGCCATGCTGTGACCACAGGGGAATATAAAGTTTAAAAAAACGGCCCTTTAAAAGCAAAGTAGATTCAAAAATTAGAAGAAGGGGATCGCAACCAGAATCTTTCATGATTTAATTTAAGGGGGATATATACCCTAAGGTAGAACCAATTCAGGATATATTACCTAGAACATAAAAGTATCACGGCATATAGTATCACGTAGGTGGGGATGGCATCATAATCAAGTGAAGTGTTTCACTAATGGCTGCAAAGATAGATAATGCAGGGAGAGCGATCACCAGCAGGGATGTTTTCTAAGTATAGAAAGAGAAAATGCAATAAGAGGACCATTGGGGATTCCAAGGTGTAGCTCACTGTCAGCTAATGGCAGTGTTACACAGGGAAAACTTACTTCACAGACAGTGGTCCGACACGCAGGCTTGAGGGAGCATCACGTTGCCTCCGTAGGGTCGCACCGGTGACAGAACTGTGGGCGGTGTGTAACCGCCTTTATATACCCCCATCGCGGCGGCGTCTGATCTCGCCGCCGGGATGCGGACGCTCGTTGAGACTGACTACGTCATGACGTGGGGGAACGCGGTGATGTCAATTCTGATGTCAGCAACGTGTGTAAAGGTTACTGCGCATGTCAGCGCGATTCTGGAGCCCGTGGAGCATCAGGGCGCCAAAGGCGCCATCTTTGTTGAGGGAAAGAGAGAGGTAAAAACAAATGGAAATAAATTGAAGCATTATACCTGCTTCTGTTCTGAAAAACAATGAGAAAATATATATATTCCCAATAAGTTATTAATGGAGGCTCATGTATATCAATAATTAGGTATCCAAACCCCAACCAGACATGATCAGGCTCAAATTCAGGGGCCACCAGCCATGGGGGCGATTGGTTCAAC
Source organism: Lithobates clamitans (assembly GCA_037952925.1). Classification (NCBI taxonomy): domain Eukaryota; kingdom Metazoa; phylum Chordata; class Amphibia; order Anura; family Ranidae; genus Lithobates; species Lithobates clamitans. The sequence goes on from JBBGZY010000209.1 coordinate 3,926,407, forward strand.
ACCCCCAATGGTGGGTGCCCAGGGCGTCCGTGTGGTCTAAATTGACAAAGATAATCCCGATATGAGGATAATTCCGGCGAGCTGTTGAAAATAAAAATAAAAAATATATAAAAGCAAGGAATCTTTTTAGGTGAAATTTACAGCCACAGCCTGCAAGATGTAGTACAGACAAAACAGACAAGGGGGTATATATCCCCCTTAAATTAAATCATGAAAGATTCTGGTTGCGATCCCCTTCTTCTAATTTTTGAATCTACTTTGCTTTTAAAGGGCCGTTTTTTAAACTTTATATTCCCCTGTGGTCACAGCATGGCAGCGATACCCCTCACATATGAGAACTCCCCGGTTTGAAACTAGCAGCAGTATTGTCATTCTATTGAAGTATCTATATCGGATCGATGTGCTACAGCCTGGTAAGATGTACAAATCTTGATTGTTTACATATATTTGGTTAAAGTGTCTAGTACCGAAACCTACATGTATGCATTTAAATGCTCTGTATCAATCTTTACTCTGTTAATGGAATTTTTGAAAATTCAAAAATTCATTAGATGTTTTCTATACATGTTCAAATGTATGTATTGATTTTTGTCTATTTTCCCATCATTTAGAGTCCGCCACAATCATTGCCTTTAAACTCCTGAAGAAGCTCGTATTAGAGCGAAACATGTCGAGCGGCAGATTGTCTTGGCACCTTTAAGTAGTTGCTTTTTGTTGCACTGTCTAATGTGAAAAAAATTTTTGGGTGACATTGTTTATGTCGTATTGTTCTTACCAACATGTCTCACTCTTCAAGTGAGGCATGAATATTTTAAATGTGATTTAATAAAAATATTAATTTTATTCAATATGATTGTACAGAATCTTTGAATATACTGTCTATTAAATAGCACCTTAAAAGTCCCTGGGGAAGATCTTTTCCCCTCCCCCCCTTCTCTAGGCTAAACAGCCTTCAGTTTCTGTTTATCTGGTTGAGAAACCCTCTGCATTGAACTGGATCACCCCCAAATCGCTGGGGAAGCAGAGCGGAACCATACATACCTCTTATAGAGGTAATACTCAAGGCAGGTGCCTGCACAGAGACTGGCGCAGCAGCAGGGACGGCCTGCAACTCAGGTAGGAGTTTCCAGGTGAGCCGTGTGACTCAGGAGCGTTTGTAACGCTATGGCAAACTGATCCATGCGGTGATCTTGCTCATCCAATCTGGAAAAAATATTACCAACAAGTGGATTGACTGTATCTTCTGAATTCATGGCTTTTGCCTACTATCAGGAACCATGAATCAGACTGAAACAGAAGTATAGTTAAATCACACTTGTTTAATAATAATAATAATAAAAATAGGGTAAACAGAGTAAGCGTAGTCAAAACAAGCCAGAGTTCAGTAACCGAATCGGGTAGTCAGCCAAGCAAATGTCAGAGAGCCAGAGATAAACGTAGTAGCAGGCAGGATCAGGAGCCAGAAGTAACGTCAGCCAAGCAAGTCTTCAACAGGAACGCAGGAGAAACTCTCTGTGATGTTGACAAAGGCGAAGGCAGAGATCAAGTGAGCTGGATGACTTTAAGTAGGCAGGACTGACGAGCAGAATCAACAACAGCTGGGTAACTGTGGAGAGAGATGGGAGCTGGCAATTAGCCGACAGCTGAGTGGCCAGCTCAGAGAAGGAAGGGCTGATCCCAGCCCTGACAGGGGTACAGTGTTAGCCAGCACTACAGAGAAAAAATATTTGGGGGTACTTATTTTAGATGATTGCAAATTGAGCAAACAGTCTGACCAGGCAGTCGCAAAAGTGAACAGAATTCTAGGATGCATCACTAGAGGGATCACCAGCAGAAGGAAGGAGGTTCTGATTCTCCTATATAGATGTTTTAGTGAGACCTCATTTAGAATACTGTGTCCACTTCTGGATCAACTGTGGGTGAAGGATTGTGTATGATTTTTTTTTTTTTAACTAGATGGACTTTTTATTTTCAGCCTGACTATGTAAATATGAAAAGGTATTTAGCCGTTTATATTTACTAAAATAATTGCATTTCCATGTTCTGTGTACTGTGGGAGACCAGATATAGTGAATGCAGGGTCCCAGATTTAATAACACTTTAATATGTATAGTCTGGAGGACAGAAGGGAAAGAGGAGGCATGATTGAAACCTTTAAATACATCAAAGGGGTGAATAAGGTTCAGGAGGGCAGTTTTTTTCAATATGAAACCAAAATCAAGAACATGGGGACATGACCTCAAACTAACTGGAACAAGAAAGTTCAAAACTAATCTTAGAGTATTATTTTACTGAAAGGGTAATTGATGCTTGGAATATACTTCCAGCAGAGGTAGTGAGACAGTCAAAACTAAATGGCTTCAAACATGCTTGGGACAAACATAGATCTATACCATTCGTTTTTTTCTGCCGTCACTTTTCTATGTTTTTATGTAATAAAAACATAGAAAAGTGATATGTAATAATGCAGAAAACAGCTAACATGTTTCATGCTTACTCATCATGTAATCATAGCTGACTGTCTGGTGCTGGATAAGTACGAAACATGTTAGCTATTTTCTGCATTCCTCTGCTGTAGCTTGGGGTTGTGCGTTTTATTCAAGCATGTACAATAAAGGTAGAGCACTATGTAGGTGGTTTTAGATGTGAGGCTGACTATCATTTTAACGTTTTCCATATTTTCATATGAGCATTCTTTACTGTAGCATCACTAATTTTATACATGTATGCAGGAGCGTTGCTAGGGGGTGGGTATTGGGGCTATAGCTCCGAATCTAGGGCCCATAGCCCTGAGTCTCATGCTGCAGGGTCCCTGCCTAACCAGTGGGTTGCGGCTGCTGCGGCGGGCAGGCTGGCTACATGAGAGAGGCGGAGGAGAGGAGAGAAGCGGGCGGACAAGCAGAGATGACATCTCTCTCCGCTTGCTCCACATCAGCGCTCTTTACAGCCTGGTCTCTTCAATCTGGGATCGAGATGTGGCGAGCGGCAGAGAGATGACATCATCTCTCACTGCCTGCCACACATCAGTGCTCTTCTGCCCTCACAGCACGGTGGAGTGGAGGTCACATGCTTCCTGTCATTGTGGAGCTCCACTTTGCACCCAGACCCTCTTGCTTCAATGTCGGAGGTGTGGCGGGGAGCAGCAGGATGACATTATCTCCCACTGCCCGCCCCGCATCACCGCTCTACTGCTCTCACTAAATGGATTAGTGCTGTCAGCCTGCCACCAATGCAGCATCAATGCACATTTGGTGGAACTAGCTGGCATGGCAAGTGACATCAGTTGGCAAATGACTAACCACATCTGGTGGCCTATGACATGGCAAGTGACAATCTGCAAATGGTGCCAGGAGATGGGGCAAGTGACAATCTGCAAATGGTGTCAGGAGACGTGGCAAGTGACAATCTGCAAATGGTGGCAGGTAACAAGGCAAGTGACAATCTTCAAATGGTGGCAGGTAACGTGGCAAGGGACAATCTGCAAATCGTGGCAAGAGTAGTGGCAAGTGACAATCTGCAAATGGTGGTAGGAGACATGGCAATCTGCAAATGGTGGCAGGTACCGTGGCAAGTGGCAATCTGCAAATGGTGGCAGGTCAATGTGGCAAGTGACAATCCACATCTGGTGGCAGGCGACATGGCAAGTGACAATCCACATCTAGTGGCAGGTGATGGTGGCAAGTAACAGGCTGCATCTGGTGACGGTGGCAAGTAACAGGCTGCATCTGGTGACAGTGGCAAGTAACATGCTGCATCTGGTGGCAGGAGATGTGGCAAGTGACACGCCCAGGGCTCCCACTGATTCTGCAGTATGGTGAGTTGAACCACTTTACTATATATTAGAATGTAACAATAGAAATAATTCAATCACCCTGACACCATATCAACCATGGTGCCATGATGACTGAAGCGCCCACACCAGCCATCGCCCGTGAAAAATTGCTTACCACCTCCCCACCGCAGGCATGCAAAAAGGTTGGTGACCGCTGCTATGGGCTCTAGCCCCAGATCTTTTACAGACCTAGCAATGCCCCTGCATGAATGGATGTTGTGGGCAGACATATATAACTTTGGGAAGCTACAGATGAGAGGTGTTTTTAAAGGTATTTTATGCCCACGGGGGAGTCACAACATTATTTTGCTTCTGCTATGAAATGTGTTGATATCTGATGTCTTTCCCTATATAAAATGGGTCCTAATAGACTGTGGTGCCCAAAATTACCTTTGGAACTATAACTGGGTTAAACTGTAGGCCCTATAATTCTGATTTGGGGATTTTTTTCTTAGCACATATTTTTAGCCACACAGCATATATCAGGAAATGTATGATATAACCACATGAAGTTTGAGTACAAAGGTCTTGGAGGACTTTACCCCAGATGGCAATACACACGTATAAAAGGCTCCTATAAGTCATTTGACTGGTACTTCTTCTTTAGTGGTGGAAGACTGATGCAGAATGTGTCACGGTGTATGCGGTTCTTTGGGTCCCAGGGCAGATGTGGAAACTATCTCCTATTTATTTCTACTACAGTGAATGGTGCTTTGCAGACAATATATTAGTGTAAATGTATGATTGAGAATGATTTGCGTGATTCTCTGGATTCCTTTTACAGGGATTGATTTTTAAAAATCCGTTATTGAGGATTTGAGGTGGAAGGGGCCATGTGCTTCTTTAAATCCTTGATCAATAGTTATATCAACTTATAGGCAGTGTGCTCCTCAAGGGACCACATAACCCAGTATCCTTTGCCTGCTCAATCACCAGGAGGGGGAGCGAGAAAGAGCGGCCGCTCTCCAGTCCTTCTCCTGACCCACCATTGCTGACAGGATGAGGGGGAGGGGTGGGCACAAGTGAAGGATTACACAGAGTCTGCAACTGCACTTCTCTGTCTGCCACAGCACAGCCGTGCTGATCACAGTGTAGCGCCTGCAATTGGGGCTGAGGAAACCTTGCAGTCGGCTGGCACTTAGCTACAGGAGTAGAGTTAGAACCAGGTTTTTATCTAAGGTATTAGTGCATGCATTTTTTCTGGTAATTTCAGATATGTTGTCTTGAGTATTATTTTCTTTAATTGGCCATATAGCACCATTGGAGTGTAGCCACATTAGCAGAGTACCTTGAAAATTTTATGTTTTAGCCTGCGAGACAATCCCAAATTATTTATGAGCTTTTGATATTTGCATCTCCACCATATTGAGCAACTTTGTGGGTAAATGTTATACAAGTGCCCTGGGGTCATGTTCTACCTTCTACGTAGCCTATAGCCAGACTCAGACTCTTGGATCTTATTTGAAACAGAAGATTTGTGTGCAAGCAGGAGGATCCAGTTCATTTGAATTTATGACAAGTGTGGCCTAGAAAGCAAGTGTCTATGGGGAAAGGATTCCAGGCATAACTTTTAGTAATAGGTGAGCAAGTTAAAGTGTATTTTTTTCTGTATAGTGCATAGGTAATGAGATGTAGGGTTGCACCAAACGGCCCTGAGCTTAGGGTGTGATTAAAAGCCTCTAACTTTGATGGAGGGCTATAAAGGAGCCAGAATTGAGTAGTTTAAGAAAAGGGGCATCTGAGTATCCAGCCTCAAAAGCTGGAGTTCCCAGTCAGGGGTGGATGGGGAAGTGATTGAGGTGATCTTCAAAGACATAAAGCGTTTATTGGTCACCTCCATATTCGGGTCCAGTCTATAGTTGATTTCTACTTCTGACAGGAGTTAGTCAAGGATCCATGGTGAAATTTGTAAGGGAGTGGGGATATAGTCTTGTTCTAAGTGGACAGTTTGTGCAGTTTGTGGACGTAAAGTAAAGGGTGCACCATTTGAACAGCCCAGTGAGTTGTGTTGATTCATAGTATCAGACTGAGTCTGAGAATCCTATGGCACCTTTGACTTTGGAAAGGTTTAACGACTTCAATACCAGATACTTTTACCCCCTTCTTGTCCAGACCACTGCACTTTGAATGACAATTACTCAGTCATGCAACACTGTATCCCAACAAAATTGTTATTTTTAGACAGATAGAGCATTCTTTTGGTGGTATCTAATTACCACTGGGTTTTCTATTTTTTGTGATATAAGCGCAAAAAGACCAAAAACTTTGAAAAAAAAAAAGCTTTTTTTTTAGTTGCGATTTAAAAAATTTTCAAATAAGTAATTTTTGTTCATAAATTTAGGTAAAGGTAACCAAAATTTGTGTATATTATTTAGTCTGTGTGAAAGTTATAGAGTCTAAAAGCTATAGTGCGTATTATTGAAAATGTATCAGTCCTGATGTACTGACTGCCTATATCATTCCTTGAGGCCCTAACATGCCAAGAAAAAGTACAAATACCCTTCAAATGACCCCCTTTTTTAAAGTAAACAGTCCAAGGTATTTAGTAAGAGGCATGGTGAGTTTTTTGAAGTTGTAACTTTTTCCCATAATTCTTTGAAAACTGAAGATGAATTCAACTTTTTTCTCTACAAAATTGTCATATTAACAAGATATTTCTAACACACGGCATAGGCATACTTGCAATTACACCCCAAAACACATTCTGCTACTTCTGCTGAGTATGGGGATACCACATGTGTGAGACTTTTTTTTGCAGCCTAGCCACATAGAAAGGCCCAACATCAAAGTACTGTAGCACCTTTATGAGTTCTAAGGGCATAAATTACACATCTACAGTAATTTCCTGACTTCATATAACATTTTTGAAGGCCCTGAAGCAAGAGGACAAAGGAATTACCCACAAAGTTACGCTATTTTGGAAAGCAAACACCACAACATATTTTCTATGAGGCATAAGAAGTCATTTGAACATGTCATGTTGTTCCACAAGTTCTTGGAAAAAGTGGAAAGAAAATGAAAATGTATTTTTTTTTTTACGCAAAGTTGTCAATTTATAGGACATTTCTATCACACGGCATGTACATACCAAGAATTACGGCCCAAAATACGTTCTGCTACTCCTGAGTATGGCAATACCACATGTAAGACTTTTCCACAGCCTGGTCACATTGAGAGGCCCAACATCAAAGTAGCACCTTCAGGCGTTTTAATGCCGCGTACACACAGGGGCGGACTTTTCGACGGACCTTTTGACGGACTTTCGAATGAACAGACTTGCCTACACACGATCAACCAAAGTCCGACAGATTTGTACGTGATGACGTACAACCGGACTAAAATAAGGAAGTTCATAGCCAGTAGCCAATAGCTGCCCTAGCGTCAGTTTTAGTCTTTCGGACTAGCATACAGACGAGCGGATTTTTTGACCGGATTTGAGTCCGTCGGAAAGATTTGAAACATGTTTTATTTCTAGGTCCGTCGGACTTTTGGGGAAAAAAAGTCAGCTGGAGCCCACACACGGTAGAATTTTCCGATGGCGTCCGGCCTGCCGGACCTAGTCCCTCGAAAAGTCCGCTCGTGTGTACGCGGCCTTAGGGCATAAACTATACAACTCATTTCCTGACTACCTATCATATTTTTGAAGGCCCTGGAGCACCAGAACATTGGAAACACCCACAAAATGACCCCATCTTGGAAAGCAAACACCCCAACATATATTCTAAGAGGCACAATGAGTCTTTTGAACATCTCTTTTTTTTTCCACAAGTTTTTAGAAAAATTGCAAACAAAATGAAAATGTATTTTTCTTTACACAAATTAATCTATAAGATATTTCTAATAAACAGCATGTACAAACTTAGAATTACACCCCAAAATACATTCTGCTACTCCTCCCAATTATGGGGATATCACATGTGTAAGACCTTTTTAATTTCTGAACAGATTTTGTACCCAACATTGCAACATATTTAACACAAAAATCAACCAATACTGTATATAAATCAATGTACTGTAATGGTCACCTCTGTAAGAGTGGTCAGTGAATATAGCATCTTTGAGTTTAGTCCTACAGAAATATATTTTTTAGATTTGGTCATTAAAGTAGTTGATAACCAATTGATCACTAGTACCTACTTTAAACCAACAGATAGGAACTCATACATGCCTGTTGATAGTTGCCACCATTGGAACAACTGTTCAGTTTTGCCGAGTCACTTTCTAAGGTTGCGACGCAACTGTACCAATATTAAAGATTTTGAGATACAAGCATCTTTAGTTAAAAATACATTTTTAGAAAAGGGATACCTTCAATCTGACTTGGATCAAGAGGTACATAGAGCACGTGAAATAAATAGAAGTGAACTCTTTCAGGATACCTCTCAGGTTAGGAACAAGGGCTCTAAGGATTTTAAATGGTCACTCTTTACGTCCTTTTCAATTCAGCATTGGGAAACGAAACATATTTTTAACAAACATTGGAGAGTACTGAAGAATGACCATATTATCGGGCCATTGTTGCCCGAAAAGGCAGATGTCATTTATAGAGGAGCCCCCTCACTTCAGATGCAAATTGCTCCCAGTATTATCAATCCCCCTTCCCGACCCACGTTTTTTCATAATTGGGCTACTCTTCATGTAAAAAATGTAATGTACGTTGCCATAATGTATTGGGGAGAAAGAAAACAACATCTTTTACATCAAACGTTACTTATTGCTCTTACCCCATTAAGCCATTTATTAATGTGCTACAACCAACATTGTTTATGTAGTAACCTACCTGTACAGTAAACATTATGTTGGTACATGAAGTTTCTCTATAAGGGTTAATGAGCATATTTCTAACATAAGAGTTGGAAAAAAGAAACACTATGTTGTTAAACACTATGCCCGCTTTCATCAAAAGGATCCAAACGGTACTCAATTTCTGGCGATAGATCATTTTATTCCTCCTTGACATGGTGGTTCAGTGAAACGAGGTGTATCACAACTCGAGACCTACTGGATATATGAGTTAAATCATATTTTTCATATGGTATGAATGTCAAGTGGCACATCAATGCCTTTATCAATAGAAGAGCCTGAGGAAGAGGCACACATGCTTCGAACGCGCGCACCCTCCCGCTGATCTTGTACTCCATAATAAGGACGTTCCGATGCACACGGATCCCCTTCCCCAGATACCCACAGCGTTAGATCCCACCACCGCGGTCATTACCAGGGACAGCTTCCTGGGCACACCGGCTACAGTTTCCCTCCTCCGGACAAGCACGGATGATCCTTACGATATATGCCTGTGTTATACCACCAGTTTGTGAGTGTAATTGTCTTATTTTCACTGCATTTCATTAAATATTTAAAACTTACTACGCTCAAAAGGCGCCGCTTTTCTCCTCCTGTGTCTATTTCCAGATCCACTTCATCTGCAAGCAGGCAGCCTTCTGTCATACTGGCTTTTATATTTATTCTTATGGACATTTTTATCATGGACCTAACGTATTAATATACCTATTTCTCCATTGCTTCCTCACCCTGAGTGCGCTCAACTCACCTTTCCCTGTTTTTCCTTTATCAATAAGGCTTGATGTTTCCACTATACATTCTTCATTTTTTTTGTCAAAGAGTTTTATTAAGATTTACAATACAATGGAAAGTAAAGATGGTACTCGAACATATGAGACCCATCATGCATTGTATAGACAAGGTAATAAACATCCAAACATACATAGGGGGTTATTTACGAAAGGCAAATCCACTTTGCACTGCAAGTGCACTTGGAAGTGCACTTGGAAGTGCAGTCGCTGTGAATCTGAGGGGTAGATTGGAAATGAGGGGAAACTCTGCTGATTTTATCATCCAATCATGTGCAAGCTAAAATTCTGTTTTTTATGTTCCTTGCATGTCCCCCTCGGATCTACAGCAACTGCACTTCCAAGTGCACTTTCAGTGCACTTTCAAGTGCACTTGTAGTGCAAAGTGGATTTGCCTTTTGTAAATAAATCCCGATGTCTTAAGTGGGTGCTGAAGGTTATTGGGGATGTACCATGAAAGAAAAGGGGTAGTGAGAGAAGATAGTATGAGTGTGAGCGGGTCCAGTGATCTAAATTATTACGTGGTCCTTGGGTGAATACTGTTATGCGCTCACATTCCAAAGGACAGACAGGCGAAAGAAATAGCACTAGCGCAGATGAGAAGCAAAAGACTCACAGAACGGTAGTGCAGTTCCTATGTAGGACATGGTTTAAATGAATAAAAGAGATCCAATTTACCAAGGAATTTATAATGATTTGTCGAAATCAGGGGGTAAGCAGTGCTTGATCCAGGGTTTCCAAACCTTTTAAAATTTCCATATTTTATCATTTTCAATAGCTGTCATTTTAGCAAATATAAGGGCCCTATTCATTCTATGTTTCGCTTCAGCCACAACCAAAGTCTGGGATTTCCACACATTCCTCATTTTTAGACTTTTTGTCTCATTAAATAATTATTTAAATTGTTTGAATATTTAAAATTCATGTTTTTATTTTTTTTATCATTTATGATTCTTTTCGTTTGTCCATCTTTACCGGTTGGTGTATGTCCTGTTACCTCCGGTTGATATAATTATTCGCATAAAGTTACTCTTAATTGAGTTATATTTGGTTTTCAATTTTAATCCTTATTAAATATAACTGGTCAAGCTACATATATATGGTCTATTCACCATTCAACATATATATTATCTATTTTTAATATGTTTCCTACTGGTTTTTACTCATTTTATTATAGTATGGATTTATATATGTCTCTGTGCGTCTAACACAGGTAACTTTAGTTTAAGGGAAATCTTTTATGTTGACATGTCTCGGCTCATTATGCTGTTAGTCATGTGATCCTTTATACCGCCCATATTATTAACTTGAATTAGTGGTGGGGAATGTATCATGTCATTTATGCTCCTTAATTATCGAAAAGAGAAAATGAGGGCATGGTGCATTAAAATGCGGCCGTGAATTGCGTCACTCTCGCATTTTGTCCAATAAGAGCGGATTATATAAATGAGGCTTGGAACGCCTTTGAAGTATTTCCATCTCTCTATCTTTAATGGGGTGGAGTGTATCATGGTACTTCCACTTCCCTTATTGAGAGCGTGATATGAAATGAGGCACCTCGCATTATTTCCGCCTTCGTATCTACTAGCTGAATGTGGAGCGCATTACATCATTTACACTCCTCTATCCACTAACAGTGTAGTGTGAAGGCGAGGCAAGGCGTGGAACGCACGCCGGCGCCATTTTAGGACATGGAAAAGGATATGAGGGCAGGAATGTGGCGGCAGTTGCTGCTAATGCCTGTTCACATATGTACCCCCGTTGATTGAAAATTGGGACTATTGCGGTACTCGATAATGATATTGCAGTCACAAAATTCTAAAAAAGTATATAAATTTTAATAATTGAAAATATCAAATTACAACATAAAGTAATTACATACAATCATAAAAACAAATACCACACTGAGTACAGCGAGGGTAACCCGCAGAGTTTTTACAGGGGATATGTGTGGAGTTTTTTATCTCGACCGGTTTCACGGCTGGAACCGCTTCTTCAGGAGAAACAAATCTATGGAGTGATTAAAATAGCTTAGCTGAATACATACATATGTGGTTACATACATAAATAAACAATGCAGCAAACATAATTAGTCACAAAAGTAATCACAACACAGTACATACAAGGTAAAACTGAGGACAGGCTCACCCACTCAAGCAGGGGGGGGAGGGTCGGGGGAAGGGGTAGGAGTGGGATGGGGAGGGGAGGGGGGAGGGAGGGAAGGGAAACGGAAACGGGAAAAAGGGGAGGGGGAGGGGGGAGAGAGGGGAGGGAAAAAAGGGGGGAGGAGGGGGGGAAAAGAAGCCGGGGGAGGGAAAATAAAGAGCACCACCACGGGACACCGAGCTTGAAGCGTACTGTGCGAATATAAAAAAATAGTAAACTTAAATAAAGACACACAGACTGGCACTCACCGATATTAAATAAGCCACCTCAATGCACAAAAGCTGTGAGTACTATAAGGTGTTAACGATGAGTAGCAAGAATGGAACATATGCAAGGATGTTGATGATTAAATTTGAAGGTTACAGAATTATACTGCTGCTGATCACCGTACAAAGGTGCCCATTCAACTAGAGTAAAAGATATACACATAATCATCAGACAAAGTGGCCAGTATGGGTGGATCACAGCCCCACAGGTAAGACAAGAAGAAAAGGCTGCTGAACACACAGAGACAGAAAAGAGAGGTCAGAAATAGAACAGTGAGCAAATAAAGATGGTAAAGGGGAGATATGGACTAGAGGTAAAATAGCCCTATGGGTGTTGCAGGGGTACACAGTAATGAAGAAGGGTGAACATAGATCAACACCAGCATGCCTGTGCGTCTGATGCAGGCGCAAACCGGCATTGTAACAAGAGCAGAGTGGAGAAACATAGAAGGACTGTGGGTCCAAGAGAAAAAAAGGAACTAACCTGTGGGCAGTATGATCAATTCGCCAGCTAAGTGTCAGCGTCCGTCAGCTCACACAGCGGTCCCAGAATGGCCGCTATATGTGCTCCCCAACCCGGAAGTCAGAGCACGCCGAGGGCGGCCTCTGACGTAACCGGGTCTGTTTGCCCGCACTGCGCAGGTGCACGGACCTACGCCGATGTCACTAGGCATTGAAATCCCCGACATACGGACACAAGCAGCCCAGAGTACATATGTGGGGGTACATATGTGAACAGGCATTAGCAGCAACTGCTGCCACATTCCTGCCCTCATATCCTTTTCTACTATACATCTCTGGGATGATGGTACCTATACCAGCCTTCAATTGATATGCAACTGAGGCCTTACCCTCCTTTCTGATTTTAGGACATGGAGGAAGTAACTCCAGATGTCCCCTATCACCATTTTGGATGGAAATCTTTCATTGGTGAGTTACTTTATAAATACCACAGCGATTGCACACAATCCTCACACCTCAGATGATGTCTGGTGGGATGAAACGCATTGGATGACGTTTGTGGCAATCACTCTATACCTTTTGGGAGACAAGCTTGTTTTATCCATTTTCTTGTAAGTGTAAATCCCTCTTTTTTTGAATAAAAAGGCCATACAGAGTTACACTATATGGATTAATTTATCTTACATGTCCAATGCTATGGGATAACCTCATATAATGAGATATACTGTACGTGCAGCTCATCTCGGACTTTATCTTTTGATGTGGGATCACCTGCTTCATATTGAAGTCCACCTTCCAGTCATCTCCTTCATATGGTTGATTGAGGTCATTTCCTCAACAATGCCCGTTTGACCCACGTACTGTACAGTATGTGTGTCCACCTTGTCCGGTAAGCATGCCAACCTATTTTTTGTCATCTGCACTTCATGATCAAGTATGATTTAAGATTCATCAGTGTATCTGATCCACAAATTATGGACTTCTTTTCACAATATTCACACTGTCTGTTTATGACTACTATGATACATTTGATACATCTTCTTTATTCACTTTCACTCAAGGTTTTACTGTTTGTATAAGTATACATTCAACCATTTTTTGAGCGCTACACTATTTGTTTTTATTTGTTTTGCACTTTGTGTCAAGTGGAGTGTTGGCCGCTTACCTGGTTTTCTCTCTGAGCATTTTTTTCTCTCTATACTGTGCTATAAGTAGGTCAACATTACAAGGTTATTAGTTTTCATAAAATGTCAGCAAGCACTTAGAACAACCCTTTGGTAAATTAGACAATGAAATATTGCCTAAAGCAATACATTTTTTTTATCATTCTCAAGACCTTCATATTTCATTTCATTACCTATACATTATGATTCCACTACTGTTAAAGGAAACCAATACTGAAACCAGAAATTTAAAGATTGCCATTGCAATCATTAAGGCCGATTGTTCTCACATAGAGGTTTTCCAACATGGTGGAAAAGATATTTGTGATCAGTAGCTCCTTGGTCCATTTTCTGGGGAGGAAAGGGGAATGAAGGGTCAAATAACAATGTAGGCCATATTTTGAAAAATTGTTCACAGATTATTTTTTCATTCAGTTTTAAAACCATGTTCAATGGCTTTGCTGACTAGGAGAATATTCTGTTTGCCCCTTTTCCTTTGTGCTATTCAATAAAGCTGGAGTTTCGGTAGGGCCTATTTTGTATAGTTACATAGTAGGTGAGGTTGAAAAAAGACACAAGTCCATCAAGTCCAACCTATGTGTGTGATTATGTGTCAGTATTACATTACATATCCCTGTATGTTGCGGTCATTCAGGTGATTATCTAATAGTTTCTTGAAGCTATCAATGCTCCCCGCTGAGACCACCGCCTGTGGAAGGGAATTCCACATCCTTGCCGCTCTTACAGTAAAGAACCCTCTACGTAGTTTAAGGTTAAACCTCTTTTCTTCTAGTTGTAATGAGTGGCCACGAGTCTTATTAACCACTTGCCGACCGCCTAACGCAGATATACTGCGGCAGAGTGGCACGGACAGGCAAAATCACGTACCTGTACGTGATTTGCCTTCCGCGGGTGGGGGGTCCGATCGGACCCCCCCCCGGTGCCATAGACGGTCGGCTCTCGTTCGCGGGCGATGGGAGGTGAGGGGGAGGCCATCCATTGATGGCCACCCCCTCCCGATCGCTCCCGGCGAATGAAAATGCTTCCTTTCCCTCTGTAATGTAAACAGAGGGAAAGGAAGTGATGTCATCTCTCCTCGAGTCGGTCTTTTCGTCCGGCGCAGAGGAGAGAAGACATCCAAGTAAGTGCACCAACACTACACTAACAGTAGAACACGCAGGCACACTTTTCACCCCCCTGTCACCCCCCGATCACCCCCTGATCACCCCCCTGTACCCCCTGTCACTCTGACACCAATAGCAGTGTTTTTTTTTTTTTTGCATTGGTGTCAGTTTGTCAGTTATAAGTGTTAGGGCAGTTAGGTTAGCCCCCTTTAGGTCTAGGGTACCCCCCCTTAGGTCCAGGGTACCCCCTAACCCCCCCCTAATAAAAGTTAACCCCTTGATTACCCCCCGTCACCAGTGTTGCTAAGCGATCGTTTTTCTGATCGCTGTATTAGTGACACAGGTGACGCTAGTTAGGGAGGTGAGTATATAGGTTTGCTGTCAGTGTTTTATAGCGACAGGGACCCCCATATACTACCTGCTAAAGGTTTTAACCCCCTGATTGCCCCCTAGTTAACCCTTTCACCAGCGATCACCGTATAAGTGTTACGGGTGACGCTGGTTAGATAGTTTGTTTTTTGTAGTTTATTATAGTTTATTACAGTTTATTATAGTTTATTATAGTTTTAGGGCACCCGCCGTTTATTACCTTATAAAGGTTTAACCCCCTAATTGCCCGGCGGTGATAGAAGTTAAGTTTTTAGGATCTGATAAGGTCTGCGTCGCCCCAGGCAGCGTCAGGTTAGCGCTAGTACCGCTAAAACCCACGCACGCAGCATACACCTCCCTTAGTGCTATAGTATCTGAACGGATCGATATCTGATCCGATCAGATCTATACTCCCCAGCAGTTTAGGGTTCCCTGAAACACAGTGTTAGCGGGATCAGCCCAGATACCTGCTAGCACCTGCGTTTTGCCTCTGCGCCCAGCCCAGCCCAGCCCACCCAAGTGCAGTATCGATCGATAACTGACACTTACAAAACACTAAGCACACAACTGCAGCGGTCGCAGAGTCAGGCCTGATCCCTGCGATCGCTAACAGTTTTTTGGTAGCGTTTTGATAGTCGCTAACAGTCAGGAGCTTTTTTGCCTGTGAGTCTCACTAGTGTACCCCTAAATTTAGAGGCCAAAATGGCAAATCCAAGGTACACTAGTGAAGAGGCCTACAGGATTCTGAGTATGACAGATAGTGAAGAGGAAGTCACTCATCTGTCAAGTTCAGGCTCAGAATACGAACCTGTAGAGGACAGCGGCTCCATGACAGATAGCTCTGACGACGGAGTTGTGGTCCCTGCTAGGGTCAGGCGTACCAGACCCCGAACTTATGCTGTCCTTGAAGTGCATGAACCGCAGGGCTCTCGTAGGGAGCAGAGAGGTACTAGTGCCGCTACTCCTTCTGGTGAACTGGCAAGCACCAGCGGCCTAGTACACCCTGGTCGTACATCCAGCACTGCAGTATCACGTGGTGACGTGGCGAGTCCCATAAGTGCAGTTCAAGCTGGCGAGGTGGCAAGCAGTAGTAGTGTCCCGCTGCCACCAAGAAGACAAAGACAGGCCCGTCGTGCCCATAGTGCCCTTCCTGCTGCATTGGCCAATCCGAATTGGGAACCTTCCACTTCTGCAGCACCCGTACTTCCCCCTTTCACTGGCCAACCCGGAATTCAGGTGGAAACAGTTGACTTTACGCCACTCGATTTTTATTCGCTGTTTTTCACCGAAGATCTCTATAGATCTATTGTGGACCAAAGCAATTTGTACGCTGGTCAACACATCGCCACTATTCCCCAGTCCACCCTTGCCAGAGATTGGAGACCAATTACGGTCTCCGAATTTAAGATCTTTCTGGGCCTTTCCCTCCTCATGGGCATAACCAAAAAGAGTGAGTTGCGGTCATATTGGTCCACTGACCCAATTCACCATATGCCCGTGTTCTCTGCCTCCATGGCCAGGGCACGATACGAGCAGATTTTGCGGTTCATGCATTTCAACAACAATGAACTCTGTCGTCCTCGTGGAGACCCTGCATACGATCGGCTCTACAAAATTCGGCCCCTCGTAAACCACTTCAACCAACGTTTTGCAGACTTGTTTACCCCCCATCAAGTTGTCTGCGTTGATGAGTCCCTGATTAAGTTTTCTGGCCGCTTGTCCTTCAAACAGTACCTTCCCAGCAAGCGTGCCAGATACGGGGTCAAGATGTATAAGCTCTGTGACAGGGCCACAGGCTATACATGTAGATTTATGGTTTACGAGGGCAAAGATAGTCACGTAGAGCCGATAAACTGCCCTGACTACATAGGAAGCGCTGGCAAGATAGTGTGGGACTTGGTGTCACCCTTATTCGGAAAGGGGTACCACTTGTACGTGGACAATTATTATACGAGCGTGCCACTTTTTAGTCACTTGTTTGATCATCAGATTGGAGCATGTGGCACCGTGCGACCTAATCGCCGGGGCTTTCCCCAGCGGCTTGTAGAGTCCCGTCTTAGGCTGGGGGAGAGAGCCTGCTTGCAGTATAATAATTTGCTCGCTATGAAGTGGAGGGATAAGAAGAATGTTTTCGTTCTCACCTCCCTTCATGCAGACACGACGACCCAAATTCCTACGGCGACTGGTGTTGTGGAGAAACCCCTCTGTGTCCACGAATACAACCTTAATATGGGAGGGGTGGACCTCAACGACCAGTTGTTGGCGCCGTACTTAGTTGCCCGTAAGGCCAGACGCTGGTACAAAAAAGTGTCTGTTTACTTATTTCAATTGGCTTTGCTGAATGCTCATGTGCTATACAGAGCTTCAGGACGGACTGGATCCTTCCTTAAATTCCAGGAAGAGATCGTCAGAGCCCTTCTGTATCCAGATGGTGCTCCACCTCACCTTCCCAATCCAAATGCAGTAAGCCGGCTGCATGGGAGGCATTTTCCTTATGTCCTCCAGAGTACCCCTACCCAACGAGCCCCCCAAAAAAGATGTCGTGTCTGCAGCAAGCGCGGATATAGGCGTGACACCCGCTATTATTGTCCCTCCTGTCCTGACAATCCTGGTCTATGCATTGGTGAATGTTTTGAACGCTACCATACACTAGTGGAGTATTAGCGTAGGGTTCAGCACGGCACAGACTAGGCACACTAACACAGGGTCTCCCAAGATGCCATCGCATTTTGAGAGACCCAAACCTGGTACAGTTACAGTTAAAAGTTAAAGTTACTAAAAAAAGTGTTAAAAAAAAAAAAAAAATACAAAAAAAATAAAAAAATAAAAATACAAAAAAAATATAAAATAAAAAAACCAAAAATAGTTGTCGTTTTATTGTTCTCTCTCTCTATTCTCTCTCTATTGTTCTGCTCTTTTCTATTGTATTCTATACTGCAATGTTTTATTGTTATGTTTTTATCAGGTTTGCTTTATAGGTATGCAATTTTTTTATACTTTTTTATTGTTAACCACTTTTTTGTTTTCAGGTACGCCATTCAGCTGCAGAGCGGATTTATTTATCTTGACAGCAACAGCGTTTGCTCCCACGATATATAAAGCCGTGACTCCAGCGCTGTCGGAGGTGATTTCACCACCACAGTTCCATACTTCAGCATATATGCCGAAGCGTGGGGGCAGTAGTGGGTGGAGGAGCAATTTGCTCCTGCCTTTTGCGGGAGGATGCCCCCATGCTTCGGCATATATATATTTTAGGTAGGCACAGGTTGCGTTAAATGTTTTATTTTTTACTATGTTTTTTTTGTATTTGCTTTGCAGGTATGGTAAGGTATACTGTTATACTGTAATGTTACTTTGTTTTTTTGTTAACCATCATTTGCTTAGCAGGTACGCCATTCAGTTGCAGCGCGGATTTATTTATCTTGACAGCAAAAGCGTTTGCTCCCACGATATATAAAGCCGTGACTCCAGCGCTGTCGGAGGTGATTTCACCACCACAGTTCCATACTTCAGCATATATGCCGAAGCGTGGGGGCAGTAGTGGGTGGAGGAGCAATTTGCTCCTGCCTTTTGCGGGAGGATGCCCCCATGCTTCGGCATATATATATTTTAGGTAGGCACAGGTTGCGTTAAATGTTTTATTTTTTACTATGTTTTTTTTTGTATTTGCTTTGCAGGTATGGTAAGGTATACTGTTATACTGTAATGTTACTTTGTTTTTTTGTTAACCATCATTTGCTTAGCAGGTACGCCATTCAGTTGCAGCGCGGATTTATTTATCTTGACAGCAAAAGCGTTTGCTCCCACGATATATAAAGCCGTGACTCCAGCGCTGTCGGAGGTGATTTCACCACCACAGTTCCATACTTCAGCATATATGCCGAAGCGTGGGGGCAGTAGTGGGTGGAGGAGCAATTTGCTCCTGCCTTTTGCGGGAGGATGCCCCCATGCTTCGGCATATATATATTTTAGGTAGGCACAGGTTGCGTTAAATGTTTTATTTTTTACTATGTTTTTTTTTGTATTTGCTTTGCAGGTATGGTAAGGTATACTGTTATACTGTAATGTTACTTTGTTTTTTTGTTAACCATCATTTGCTTAGCAGGTACGCCATTCAGTTGCAGCGCGGATTTATTTATCTTGACAGCAAAAGCGTTTGCTCCCACGATATATAAAGCCGTGACTCCAGCGCTGTCGGAGGTGATTTCACCACCACAGTTCCATACTTCAGCATATATGCCGAAGCGTGGGGGCAGTAGTGGGTGGAGGAGCAATTTGCTCCTGCCTTTTGCGGGAGGATGCCCCCATGCTTCGGCATATATAAATGGTGCATGTATGCCCATCATTAGAAGTGGGCGGATGAAGGGAGGTATTCTAATGGTGGGCATACCCACCGATCAATATCTTTTTTTCGTTCAGCCCACAGGCTGCATGAAAAAAAAGTTTACAATACAAGGACCAGCAACGTACTGGTATGTTGCTGGACTTTGAGTGGTTATACCAGAATGATGCCTGCAGGTTTAGGTATCATCTTGGTATCATTCTTTTCAGCCAGCGGTCGGCTTTCATGTAAAAGCAATCCTAGCGGCTAATTAGCCTCTAGACTGCTTTTACAAGCAGTGGGAGGGATTCCCCCCCCCCCCCCCACCGTCTTCCATGTTTTTCTCTGGCTCTCCTGTCCCAACAGGGAACCTGAGAATGCAGCCGGTGATTCGGCCAGCTGACCATAGAGCTGATCAGAGACCAGAATGGCTCCAATCATCTCTATGGCCTAAGAAACCGGAAGCTACGAGCATTTCATGACTTAGATTTCGCCGGATGTAAACAGCGCCATTGGAAAATTGGGAAAGTATTTTATCACACCGATCTTGGTGTGGTCAGATACTTTGAGGGCAGAGGAGAGATCTAGGGTCTAATAGACCCCAATTTTTTCAAAAAAGAGTACCTGTCACTACCTATTGCTATCATAGGGGATATTTACATTCCCTGAGATAACAATAAAAAAGATAAAAAAAAAAAAAAAATGAAAGGAACAGTTTAAAAATAAGATAAAAAATCAAAAAATTAATAAAAAAAAAAAAAAAAAAAAAAAAAAGCACCCCTGTCCCCCCCTGCTCTCGCGCAAAGGCGAACGCAAGCGTCGGTCTGGCGTCAAATGTAAACAGCAATTGCCCCATGCATGTGAGGTATCACCGCGAAGGTCAGATCGAGGGCAGTAATTTTAGCAGTAGACCTCCTCTGTAAATCTAAAGTGGTAACCTGTAAAGGCTTTTAAAGGCTTTTTAAAATGTATTTAGTTTTTCGCCACTGCACGTTTGTGCGCAATTTAAAAGCATGTCATGTTTGGTATCCATGTACTCGGCCTAAGATCATCTTTTTTATTTCATCAAACATTTGGGCAATATAGTGTGTTTTAGTGCATTAAAATTTTAAAAAGTGTGTTTTTTCCCCAAAAAATGCGTTTGAAAAATCGCTGCGCAAATACTGTGTGAAAAAAAAAAATGAAACACCCACCATTTTAATCTGTAGGGCATTTGCTTTAAAAAAATATATAATGTTTGGGGGTTCAAAGTAATTTTCTTGCAAAAAAAAATTATTTTTTTATGTAAACAACAAGTGTCAGAAAGGGCTTTGTCTTCAAGTGCTTAGAAGAGTGGGTGATGTGTGACATAAGCTTCTAAATGTTGTGCATAAAATGCCAGGACAGTTCAAAACCCCCCCAAATGACCCCATTTTGGAAAGTAGACACCCCAAGCTATTTGCTGAGAGGCATGTTGAGTCCATGGAATATTTTATATTGTGACACAAGTTGCGGGAAAAAGACAATTTTTTTTTTTTTTTTTTTTTTTTTGCACAAAGTTGTCACTAAATGATATATTGCTCAAACATGCCATGGGAATATGTGAAATTACACCCCAAAATACATTCTGCTGCTTCTCCTGAGTACGGGGATACCACATGTGTGAGACTTTTTGGGAGCCTAGCCGCGCACGGGACCCCGAAAACCAAGCACCGCCTTCAGGCTTTCTAAGGGCGTAAATTTTTGATTTCACTCTTCACTGCCTATCACAGTTTCGGAGGCCATGGAATGCCCAGGTGGCACAAAACCCCCCCAAATGACCCCATTTTGGAGAGTAGACACCCCAAGCTATTTGATGAGAGGTATAGTGAGTATTTTGCAGACCTCACTTTTTGTCACAAAGTTTTGAAAATTGAAAAAAGAAAAAAAAAATATGTTTTTATTGTCTTTCTTCATTTTCAAAAACAAATGAGAGCTGCAAAATACTCACCATGCCTCTCAGCAAATAGCTTGGGGTGTCTACTTTCCAAAATGGGGTCATTTTGGGGGGTTTTGTGCTATCTTGGCATTTTATGGCCTTCAAAACTGTGATGGGTAGTGAGGAGTAAAATCAAAAATTAACGCTCTTAGAAATCCTGAAGGCGGTGATTGGATTTTGGGGCCCGTATGAAGCTAGGCTCCCAAAAAGTGCCACTCATGTGGTATCCCCATACTCAGGAGAAGTAGCAGAATGTATTTTGGGGTGTAATTCCACATATGCCCATGGCATGTTTGAGCAATATATCATTTAGTGACAACTTTGTGCAAAAAAAAAAAAAAAAAAAAAAAAATTGTCACTTTCCCGCAACTTGTGTCAAAATATAAAATATTCCATGGACTCAACATGCCTCTCAGCAAATAGCTTGGGGTGTCTACTTTCCAAAATGGGGTCATTTGGGGGGGTTTTGTGCCATCTTGGGATTTTATGGCCTTCAAAACTGTGATAGGTAGTAAGGAGTGAAATCAAGAATTTATGCCCTTAGAAATCCTGAAGGCGGTGCTTGGTTTTCGGGGCCCCGTACGCGGCTAGGCTCCCAAAAAGTCCCACACATGTGGTATCCCCGTACTCAGGAGAAGCAGCTAAATGTATTTTGGGGTGCAATTCCACATATGCCCATGGCCTGTGTGAGCAATATATCATTTAGTGACAATTTTGTGCAAAAAAAAAAAAAATTGTCACATTCCCGCAACTTGTGTTAAAAAATAAAATATTCCATGGACTCAACATGCCTCTCAGCAAATAGCTTGGGGTGTCTACTTTCCAAAATGGGGTCATTTGGGGGGGTTTTGTGCCATCTTGGCATTTTATGGCCTTCAAAACCGTGATAGGTAGTGAGGAGTGAAATCAAAAATTTATGCCCTTAGAAATCCTGAAGGCGGTGCTTGGTTTTCAGGGCCTCGTACGCAGTTAGGCTCCCAAAAAGTCCCACACATGTGGTATCCCCATACTCAGGAGAAGCAGCAGAATGTATTTTGGGGTGTAATTCCACATTTGCCCATGGCATGTTTGAGCAATATATCATTTAGTGACAACTTTGTGCAAAAAAAAAAAAAAAAAAAAAAAAATGGTCACTTTCCCGCAACTTGTGTCAAAATATAAAATATTCCATGGACTCAACATGCCTCTCAGCAAATAGCTTGGGGTGTCTACTTTCCAAAATGGGGTCATTTGGGGGGGTTTTGTGCCATCTTGGCATTTTATGGCCTTCAAAACTGTGATAGGTAGTGAGGTGTGAAATCAAAAATTTATGCCCTTTGAAATCCTGAAGGTGGTGCTTGGTTTTCGGGGCCCCGTACGCGGCTAGGCTCCCAAAAAGTCCCACACATGTGGTATCCCCGTACTCAGGAGAAGCAGCTAAATGTATTTTGGGGTGCAATTCCACATATGCCCATGGCCTGTGTGAGCAATATATCATTTAGTGACAACTTTGTGCAAAAAAAAAAAAAATTGTCACATTCCCGCAACTTGTGTCAAAAAATAAAATATTCCATGGACTCGACATGCCTCTCAGCAAATAGCTTGGGGTGTCTACTTTCCAAAATGGGGTCATTTGGGGGGGTTTTGTGCCATCTTGGCATTTTATGGCCTTCAAAACTGTGATAGGTAGTGAGGTGTGAAATCAAAAATTTATGCCCTTTGAAATCCTGAAGGCGGTGCTTGGTTTTCGGGGCCCCGTATGCGGCTAGGCTCCCAAAAAGTCCGACACATGTGGTATCCCCGTACTCAGGAGAAGCAGCTAAATGTATTTTGGGGTGCAATTCCACATATGCGCATGGCCTGTGTGAGAAATATATCATTTAGTGACAACTTTTTGTAATTTTTTTTTTTTTTTTTTTTTTTTGTCATTATTCAATCACTTGGGACAAAAAAAAAAAATATTCAATGGGTTCAACATGCCTCTCAGCAATTTCCTTGGGGTGTCTACTTTCCAAAATGGGGTCATTTGTGGGGGTTTTGTACTGCCCTGCCATTTTAGCACCTCATGAAATGACATAGGCAGTCATAAAATAAAAGCTGTGTAAATTCCAGAAAATGTACCCTAGTTTGTAGGCGCTATAACTTTTGCGCAAACCAATAAATATACGCTTATTGACATTTTTTTTACCAAAGACATGTGGCCGAATACATTTTGGCCTAAATGTATGACTAAAATTGAATTTATTGGATTTTTTTTATAACAAAAAGTAGAAAATATCATTTTTTTTCAAAATTTTCGGTCTTTTTCCGTTTATAGCGCAAAAAATAAAAACGGCAGAGGTGATCAAATACCATCAAAAGAAAGCTCTATTTGTGGGAAGAAAAGGACGCAAATTTCGTTTGGGTACACCATTGCATGACTGCGCAATTAACAGTTAAAGCGACGCAGTGCCGAATTGTAAAAAGTGCTCTGGTCAGGAAGGGGGTAAAACCTTCCGGGGCTGAAGTGGTTAAACTCTCTTCTGCGAAAAAGTTTTATCCCTATTGTGGGGTCACCAGTATTTGTAAATTGAAATCATATCCCCTCTCAAGCGTCTCCTCTCCAGAGAGAATAACTTCAGCGCTCGCAACCTTTCCTCATAACTAAGATCCTCCAGACCCTTTATTAGCTTTGTTGCCCTTCTTTGTACTCGCTCCATTTCCAGTACATCCCTTCTGATGACTGGTGCCCAGAACTGGACAGCATTTTCCAGGTGCGGCCGGACCAGAGTCTTGTAGAGCGGGAGAATTATTGTTTTATCTCTGGAGTTGATCCCCCTTTTAATGCATGCCAATATTCTGTTTGCTTTATTAGCAGCAGCTTGGCATTGCATACCATTGCTGAGCCTATCATCTACTAGGACCCCCAGATCCTTTTCCATCCTAGATTCCCCCAGAGGTTCTCCCCCCAGTGTATAGATTGCATTCATATTTTTGCCACCCAAATGCATTATTTTACATTTTTCTACATTGAACCTCATTTGCCATGTAGTCGCCCACCCCATTAATTTGTTCAGGTCTTTTTGCAAGGTTTCCACATCCTGCGGAGAAGTTATTGCCCTGCTTAGCTTAGTTGCATTGGACCATCTTGGATCACTGTAAGTATGCATGTTCAATACCTGGTCAATCCTCATGGAAGCTGGAAATCACTGTAGTATGTACCGCTACTACAGTGATTGCCACTAAATTCCAGGTCTTGTATCAACGGGCTGCCCTGATGCTTGGTCGCTTTGTCAGCATAGATGTCAACTTTCATTTTCTGGATGCATTCAAAACATTCTCTGATTGGGTGAAGTGCAGCAGTAACATCAGAATCACTACTTCGTCTAACACTTTGAATTAATTTAATTTATTGAATTCATGTCCTGTGTTCATTAGGCAGCATGGCAGCCACTTGGCCTGGGACCTGAAAGTTAGCATTAATCACTGTAGTAGCATTACCTGGACCAATGTATCTATGCAAAATAGTCCATACCTAAACTTTAACTTTACCTGTTTCCTGGCTGTTTTTTTATCAATTTCTGCTGTATTTTATTTAAGTACACTACATTTATAAAGAACCATATATGGATTTCGAGAACATAAGTTAGCATGATACTGAATTGATCACGGTGAACATAATTACTTGTAATACAGTCCTCCCCCAACCTGTAAGTTTGTCGGGTTTGTTTCAGTTCAGCAGGTATGCTCAATTTTTTTTCCCAAAGTAGGGTAATTTCTTTCCTGAATATGTGAAAGATAATTTTTACAGTATTCCAGTATGCCAGTTAGTATTTCAATACTTTAGAAAATATGACAGAAAACAGGCTCCCTAAAATGGTGTAAAAATCTCAATAAACCACATATTTTAAATTGGTCCCTATGTTTTCACTATTCATGTACAGCTTACTTGAGTTGCCTGACAATTCACCATCCATTCCTCATTCTCAAACATTTCCCTG
This sequence comes from Lithobates clamitans, assembly GCA_037952925.1. Classification (NCBI taxonomy): domain Eukaryota; kingdom Metazoa; phylum Chordata; class Amphibia; order Anura; family Ranidae; genus Lithobates; species Lithobates clamitans. The sequence continues at coordinate 3,951,617 of JBBGZY010000209.1, forward strand.
TTTATGGCCACCCTAAAAATCTAACAAGGGATTTACTAAAAAGTACATATACTCCTACGTTATGAACTGAACTTTGAGGCTTCCAATTCTGAAGTGCATCCTTTATATATTCCTTTGAATGATATATTATGATGATGTCATGGATTTCTTAATAATAATATAAAAGTGGTTGTGAGAGAGGCAAAGCAGAAAGTGTAGCTCATAAAGAGCTCTAGATGTTATAGAGACTGGAGATTAAAAATATCTCCATACAAAACAGCAAAAAAGAAAAATTTCTAGAGTCATCTAACTCTCCCCTACTCCACTAAAAACACTGACAACATTCCAGAGGTTCAGTGGTCACACTTTTACTTTATAATATCAGCCTTTTAATAGCAGTACGAGCAATAGTTATATTTGACAATCCATTTAAACCTTACTTGAAAAATCTCCCTTCATGTTAAGATTTCTACTTGTCCACTGGTCATCTTTTTCCACAACGTCCTGGATACCTTGTATGCTCTGCAGCTTCCCCACTGCCATTTACTTTCAATTTCTAAGCACTACATGGTGCCTTGCTGCCTGCAAGCAGTGATTCCTGTACTAACTCCACCTCCTGAAACTTTGTAGCCCAGAAGGCAGGCTCTGTGAAAAGTGTGACACAGCAGTGCCTACAGGCAGTTCTCGAGTTGTGAACAAGGTTCTTTAGGATTGTTCTTAAAGTGTTTGTTAACCCCCCAAAAAATTACAGATCCTGATTCCTTAAAGTAGATTAAACACTACAGTGCTTGTGCTGTGTAATCTGTCCCTCTCTAAGACCCCTTTCACACTGAAGGCTTTTTCAGGTGCTTTAGTGCAAAAAAAAAAGGCCGTAAAGCACCTGAAAAATGCCTCATCTGCAGTGCCAGTGTGAAAGCCTGAGTGCTTTCACACTGCAGCGCTGTGCTGGCAGGACGTTATAAAAAGTCCTGCAAGCAGCATCTTTGGGGCTCTTTAGGAGCAGTGTATATACCGCTCCTAAAGCACCCCTGCCCATTGAAATCAATGGGCAGTGCCACTGAAGCGCCCGCAAAGCACCTTTAACCTTTAACCCTTTATTTGGCCGCTAGCGGGCGTTAAAAGCGACCCGCTGCTGGCCAAAAAGTGTCACTTTCCCGCTAACATGGCTGCACTGTCCATGTGAAAGAGTTCTAAACTGTAAAAAAAACCTGCCTGAACCTGCCACTTCCTGTATCCCCCTCTCTGACGACGATAACCAGGGCTGCTGAGCCCTGACCACCATGGTCAGTTTGCGTCCCTCTGTCCAAAAGGGGAAGTTCCACTTTTCTGCCTTCTCCCCCCCTCCAGTGCCACATTTAGCACCTTGTGGGGGGCAGAAGGGAGTGGGTACCTGGTTTTGACAGGTACCCGCTCCCACTTTCTGCTGAGTTCACCGTGACAAACTCAGCTGGAAGTTCAGCCTTGCTGCAGCTGGCCCATTGAGAAAGCACAGCGTGATTCACCCATGCACAGTAGGAAACTGGCTTTAAAGCCACAGGGCATCACCGTTGGTTTCCCTTACCCAAGATGGTGGCGCCAGCACCCGAGAGCCGATTTAAGGATAGTTTGGGTTAGGACACTGCGGGATCCCTAGCCAGGTAAGTGCCCTAATAGTAAAAGTCAGCAGCTACAGTATTTGTAGCTGCTGACTTGTTATTTTTTGGTGGGGGGGCTGGAGCTTCACTTTAAGTTGAATTTGTATGTAAGTTGGAACAGGTTTTTTTTACATTTTTTGGATAGCATAAGGGAAGGGTTAATGCCCCTGTAATGTTTATTTTGCTGTCTGTGCCCCGGTTCAGAAGAGTTCCCCTCACTTTGTGACAATTGGATTTTTTTCCCCATAATAATTCTTACAGGAGTGAATTTCCCTTCCTAGGAGTAGATATTCTGTTTCCTCACTTCCTGTTGTCTACCTCCGTTGTAAGTATGAGTCATATGTAAGATGGATGTTTGTAACTCTGGGACTGCCTGTACTTAAAAGGCATAGTGAATAGGTGTTGCACAATTCAAGACGAAAATATGTGGGGTTCTTCGCAAAATAAGTTTACAAACTTCAAGATTGTTCAGATTAATAGGACCACAGGTATTTTTCAACATTATAACATCTAATCTAATATTCTTTACGTTTTCTAGCCTGTATCAGGAAATAATCATTAATCCGTAATTAAATTGGTATTAAAGTATAAGTTTACTTTGAGTAACATGTTACATATTTCACCCATATTTAGAGTGTAACATGTTACTAATGGAGCAGCCCTGCTCACCTTCTGATCCCCCAATGTGACAGGGGATCCTCTCCCCAGACCCACTGTCACAATTTAAAACCTGCACAGCTACATCATTCATTCACAGCAATCTATCAATGAAAAAAACACAAGTCTAGTCTGCCATTGCAGCAGACGAATTTGTAGTTAGAATGAACTGTGGGTGCACTGATCAGGATGCCTATAGTTCATTCACACTGCTTACAGCTCAGGAAGTAGACATGGCCAGTTTGATTCATTCCGTATTGAAATAGTACCGAATTTAAACTAATCCGAAATAACAAAAAAAAATTAGATTTCGAATTGATTTGAATAGTTTTCAAATCAATTTCGAATAGTTTTCTAATTTGAATAGTTTTCCAATTTCCAAAGAGAATAAAATCACACAAACAGGAAACACAAGGGGAACACAAAGACACTGAATTTCAAAAGAGTCAACTTCGCTAAACTACGAACCTTGCTAGAAGATATAAATTGGGATAAAATCTTAGAAACAAAGAACATGGAGGAGAGATGGGTTTGCTTTAAGAGCATATTAAATAAGGGCATTAGCCAGTGCATCCCATTGGGAAATAAATTTAAAAGAGCGAAAAAAAGTCCTGGATGGCTTAACTCTACTGTAAAAATGCATATAAAAACAAAGAAGAAGGCCTTCAAAAAATACAAGGCTGAGGGATCATCATCAGCATTCAGACTTTACAAAGAATGCAACAAGATATATAACGGTGCAATTAGGGCAGCTAAGATAAGAACACGAAAGACACATAGCGGAGGAGAGCAAAAAAATCCCAAGAAATATTTTAAGTATATAAACAGTAAAAAAGGGAGGACAGACCATATTGGCCCCATAAAGAATGAGGAAGGACATCTGGTTACAAATGATGGGGAGATGGCCAAGGTATTGAATTTATTCTTCTCCTCAGTCTTTATGAGGGAAACTGAAACTGCAGTGTTTGTCCTCATGACACATCACAGGAAGCACCCTCATGGCTAACAGAGGACAGAATTAGAAATAGACTTGGGAAACTTAGCATTAATAAATCACAGAGACCAGATGGCTTGCACCCGAGGGTACTCAGGGAATTCAGTCAAGTAATTGCAAGACCATTGTTCCTAATTTATACTGACAGACTACTGATCGGAATGGTACTAGCTGATTGGAGAAAAGCCAATGTAGCACCAATATTCATCCCTGGGAATTACAGACCAGTTAGCCTAACATCAATAGTATGCAAGCTCTTGGAGGGGATGATAAGGGACTATATACAAGATTTTAATAATGAAAACGGTATCATTAGCATTAATCAGCATGGATTCATGAAGAATCGTTCTTGCCAAACCAATCTATTAACCTTCTATGAGGAGGTGAGCTGCTTTTTAGATAAAGGAAGGCCTGTAGATGTGGTGTATCTGGATTTTGCAAAAGATTTCGATACAGATCCCCATAAACTTTTACTGTACAAAGTAAGGTAAGTTGGCATGGACCATAGGGTGAGTACATGGATTGAAAACTGGCTACAGGGGCGAGTTCAGAGGTCATAAATGGGGAAGTGGGGTCCCCCAGGGTTTTGTGCTGGGACCAATTCTGTTTAATTTGTTCATAAACAACCTGGAGGATGGGGTAGACAGCTCAATCTCTGTATTTGCGGACACCACTAAGCTAAGCTAAGCAGGGCAATAACTTCTCCGCAGGATGTGGAAACCTTGCAAGAAGATCTGAACAAATTAATGGGGGGGGGGGGGGCAACTACATGGCAAATTAGGTTTAATGTAGAAAAATGTAAAATAATGCATTTGGGTGGCAAAAAATATGAATGCAATCTACTCACTAGGGGGTGAACCTCTGGGGGACTTTAGGATGGAAAAGGACCTAGGGGTCCTAGTAGATTATGGGCTCAGCAATAGCATGCAATGCCAAGCTGCTGCTAACAAAGCAAACAGAATATTGGCATGCATTAAAATAGGGGTTTAACTCCAGGGATAAAGCGATAATCCTCCCACTCTACAAGACTCTGGTCCGGCCGCACCTGGAGTATGCTGTCCAGTTGTGGGTACCAGTCCTCAGGAAGGATGTACTGGAAATGGAGCGAGTACAAAGAAGGGCAACAAAGCCAATAAGGGGTCTGGAGGATATTAGTTATGAAGAAAGGTTGCGAGCACTGAACCTATTCTCTCTGGAGAGGAGACACTTGAGAGGGGATATGATTTCAATTTACAAATATCATACTGGTGACCCCAAAATAGGGATAAAACTTTTTTGTGGAAGGGAGTTTAATAAGACACGTGGTCACTCACTAAAATTAGAAGAAAAGAGGTTTAACCTTAAACTGCGTAGAGGGTTCTTTAGTGTAAGAGTGGCACGGATGTGGTGACCGGATGCAGGTGTGAGCAGTGAGTGAGTGAGAGCTCTCTCTGGCTCCAACCCTGATGCTGCACTAGGGCTGCCGTTTGTGCTTACCCAGCCGCATGAATACCCTGTGAAGATCCCGGCTTCTGCCTGTGACTTGCTGAAGGCTAACTCTGGTTCCTGACGGAGGGATGGCACGCTGAGTGGCCGGGTCAATAGGAGAGGGGACCTGGAAGGAGTATCTGCCCTGCTATACTGCCGAACTGAGCGGAGCGCCGGGACAAATATCGCCGCCGTGTCTGTGGTTGTGCCTGGTTGCCTAGTGACGCACTGCAGACATCGCGAGAGCCTGAGTAAGTTGAGGAAGCCAGATCTGTGACGGACATAGGAGATAGCGGCAGAGATCACTTCAGAGGCTGAACGTAAAAAGCGAGGAGATCCGGAGCGGTGGATAACGGGTACGGGAGATCCAGTTGTGAGTAGTCTGCATCCCCCTGCAAGCATTTATCCTCTAAGCTAACCGGAGTGAGGTAAAGAACCTGAATTCTATGTATTTATAAAGCAAAGTGCCAGTGACTGTTATAGCAGGGTGCCTAGGGCTTGTCTCCTATTAATGAGGCCGGATATTTAATAATTAAGGACATACTGGTTGATAGCCAGGTCAGGCCGGAGGGCTATATAGTTACTAAAGGCTCCTAGTGTGTTTTGACTGAGAAGAAGGGGGTGGATCAACAACAGCAGCCTCAGGAAAGTATGCCTACCCAAACTACTCGCTCAACTAAAGAAAAGGAAAAGGGGGCTCAAAATGTGGCTGCAGCAGCAGCTGCTGCGAAGCTGGAAAAATTTGCTCATAGCGCAATGCAGTCCCCTACTAAAAGTATTCAGCTACCCCCGGGGAAGATATCGGTAGGGGGCCTTGGGGACAGAAAAAGCCTGGGGAAAGGTCCTGATAACCCGACGGGTAGCACAAGAACAACAAACAAAAAAAGCCCTGAGAGGGGGCACTCAGGAGAAGCAGGGGATAGCAGTTTCAATGCAACCGGAGTCAGTGAACAGGAACCTACCTTAAAAGAGGTATTATGCGCTGTTAATGCTTGCAGGAGCTCGATAAGCGGGATGTGGGAAGAATTAAAAGCTCTAGGCGAAGAATTTGGCACTATTAAACAAGAGCTTCAGAAAACAGTGGAGAGAATTAAAGGTGCGGAGGAAAGGGTTAGCCAACTAATGCGGCAGGAATTTATTAAAATGCAAGCTCAGCTGGATATTAATAAGCTTAAACTGGATGAATGGGAGAACAGGTCGCGAAGACAAAATGTAAGAGTGATGGGTCTCCCCGAGAAAAGTGAGGGTTCCCGCCCCGAAGAATTCATGGAAAGATGGCTTAAGGAGGTTTTTGGGGCTGAGGCTTTTTCACAGTTTTTTTCTATTGAGCGTGCTCATAGAGTGCCTTCCAGACCAATACATGGAGGAGATCGCCCGAGACCCATGATTTTGCGGTTATTTAATTACAAAAATAAGCTGAACTTAATGCAAAAATCGAGAGAGAAAGGGGACGTTTTCTTTAATGGGGTTAAAATCTCGATATATCCAGATTACTCTCCAGACCTTCAAAAGAGAAGAGCAGGTTTTTTGGACATTAAGCGGGTCCTGCGGAACCATAACATACCATATGCTTTGCTATATCCAGCATGGCTGCGTATTGAGGCCCTAGGGTCTATTCGTTTCTTTGAATCTGTCAAGGGAGTCACGGATTGGTTTGAAGAGAACAAAAAGAACTTATAAAGATGTTATTGCATAGGTGTAATTGATTGTTTTGCTCTTTTCTTCCACTTTTTCTTTTTTTTTTTTCTTTTGTTCTTCTGGTGTGCAGCATCAAGGGTTGGGGGGGGGGAGGGATGGGTGGAAGAAGTTGTAATGAGAGTAAGGTTTAGATTGGTGACCGGGGTCTTATTGGTCCTGGGGGTGTTGGGGTTGGGGGGGGAGGGAGGGGTCGAGTGGGGACTGGGAGGGGTGAAGGGGTGGATGAAGTGGGGTGAGGGGATTAGTAAGGTCACAAGGAAGGCCCCTAGGGCAAGCCGAGTTAGGCAAGAGGGGAGGAGAAGGGATTATTTATAAAAAGGGGTATCACAGTTGTAATAAAAAAGGCAAAACTGCACATTTCACTGTCAAAAAATTGTTTGAAACTGAAAGAAATGAAGTGTAAACATGTGAAGTTCATAAACACTAATAGGACTAGGAACATTGACCTGGACAGGACTGGGAGGGGGGCGGGGTGTGGTGGTAGTTCTCCCCCGGGCTCTTGCGGCCCCCTCCTCACAACTCTAGCACTGAAGGGGGTGAAAGGGGGCACTGACGAGATGCGTCAAAAGGTTAAAAGGCTAAGGGGAATAAGGGCACATGTGGTGAAGTGGTATTATCAGATTGGAGGTGGGAGTTTGTTTTTTTCCAGTTTTTTACAAAAGACTAGGGGTTAAGAACAGTGCCACTTTGTGGCCCTGACCACGATAGGTAAAAACAGAAATCTAATTTTATTCCGATAATTCCTTAGTTGGTATTTGTCTATATTGATGTTTATTTGGAATGCAGAATAGAGCTTTTGGTTTAACTTCCTGGAATATTAGGGGGATGGGTGACCCTATGAAAAAAACTAGTGTATTCCAGGAGCTAGAATCTTGTGCTGCTGAGGTGATATGCCTGCAGGAAACTCATTTGACTAATGAGACTAAGTTATCTATCAAGAATAAAAAAACTTTGCAGACACAATATCATTCAGTGTACTCCTCCTACTCAAGGGGAGTGAGTATTTTGATCAGGAAAGGAGTGACGTTTTCCTGCAGGGATGTCAGTATTGATAGTTTGGGTTGTTTTATTTTTTTGTTCTGTTTAATTGAGGGTAGACCACTGGTTATAGCAAATGTGTATATCCCTCCACCATTTAAGATGGAGATTCTGTGGTTGTTATTGGAGTTCTTGGAGGATAAGAGAGGGGTCCCGCTCATTATGGTGGGAGACTTCAATAATGTGCTTGATAGTAGGTTAGATAGGTACCCGCCTGGGCCTGGTGGTGGTAGAGGGTTGGAGGGAAGGTTGGTACAGTTCCTTGAGGAGGTCGGGTGGTGTGATATGTGGAGAGTGCGTAACCCTAGCTGCCAACAATATTCTTGCTTCTCAGGGACCCATCACACTCTCTCCCGTATAGACATGGCCATTGGTAATCAGGAAGCCCATCCCTTAATAGGTAGAATTGAATATCGTCCCAGGGGGGTGTCTGATCACTCTCCATTGACACTGACAATATGTAAGCGAGATAATGGAGGTCGGAGAATATGGGCATTAAATCCAACATGGTTGGGGTTATTGGGGAATGGGGACGAAATAGGTGTAAGACTGAGAGAGTTTATCGAATCCAACACTGGCACTGCCTCGGGGGGTGTGCTCTGGGACTCCTTGAAAGCATATCTCAGAGGGCTTTTGATACAACAGATATCGAAAATAAAGAAGCAAACAAGGGCAAGGGGGGAGCTGATTAGAGAAGAGGTCCAAGAATCAGAAAGAAAATACATAGCAGAGCCAACTATTGAAAATCGAGAATTCTGGGTAATGAAACAGGAATTCAAAAAGGAAAAAATTAGAAGAGCAGAAAACAGGAAGGTCTTCCAGAGGCAGAGGTATTTTGAGGAGGGGCAAAGAGTAGGTCGGACTCTGGCCTTACTGGCCAAAACTAATTCTCCCTCTTCAATAATCCCCATGATTAAAACTAATGAAGGGAATATTTCATCAGACCCTGAGGTAATTACCCAAACATTTGCAGAATTCTATAGAGATTTATATAAAACGCGTCATTGCCCGGAACAAATAGAGATGGAGAAATTTGTTGTCGGACACAGATATGAATAGTCTGGAAGCACCGATAACACTGGAGGAACTTGAACAAGCAATAAAGGATATGCCGAATCAAAAGTCCCCAGGCCCCGATGGACTGCCATCTGAGGTTTATAAACTTTATGGGAAGGTGCTGGCCCCGGAGCTTCTGAAGGCACTGAATTGGTCAGCTGCAGTAGGTAGTTTGCCCTTGTCAATGTCGGAAGCTACTATAATATTGATTCAGAAAGAGGAGAAAAACCAATTAGATACATCGTTATACAGACCAATTTCATTGTTGGGTACGGACGTCAAGATTTTGGCAAAAGTCTTGGCATCCAGGCTGAATAAATGTATATCTTCCTTGATCCACCCGGATCAGTCTGGGTTTATGCAGAATAGGTCTACCAGTAAAAATATAAGAAGAACCTATTTGAATCTCCAGACCCCGGTAGAGAATGTGGGTTCCAGGGCTGTCTTGTCCTTGGACATCGCCAAGGCATTTGACACCCTGGAATGGGGATACTTATGGTGGGTGATGGAGAAATTTGGGTTCGGCCCTCTATTTATTAAATGACTTAAGATCCTATACCAGCATCCCAGCGCTAGATTAAAAATAAATAACACATACTCAGAAAGGATTTCTCTTGAGAGGGGGACTAGGCAGGGCTGCCCCTTGTCACCCCTGCTATTTGCCCTGGCAATGGAGCCTTTCGCAGAGGTTATAAGGAAAGCTTCAGGTCTGCAGGGTTATAAAAGAAAAGGGACTGAGGAAAGAATTGCACTATACGCTGACGATGTATTGTTGTTTCTGGGCGACATGGGGCCATCACTAGTAAAGACGATGCACTTGGTGGAAGGGTTTGGGAGGATATCGGGGCTAAAAATCAATTGGGAGAAGTCTATACTTCTGCCGCTTGACTCGACTTCCGGTTCTCCCCCTCAGGGGCTTCCTCGTCTCAGGGTGGTAGAGAAGTTCAAGTATCTGGGTATAGTATTAACTAATAACCCAACCCAGTATATTAAGGACAACCTAGCTCCGCTATTAGAAAAGTTTAAAAAGAAGAAAGATATCTGGTGTCGACTCCCCCTGTCTATGGCGGGACGCGTAAACTTGATAAAGATGATCTGGATGCCACAATTAATGTACATTCTACACAACTCACCGGTTTGGATTGGGAGGGACTGGTTCTTAAAAATCAACTCTCTCTTTCGTGAATTGATATGGAAGAAGGGTCAGGCCAGGATTAGTCTCCAGACCTTGCAGCGCCCTAACAAGGAGGGGGGATTGGCGGTGCCTCATCCATTCAGATATTTCTTGGCGGCCCAGTTGCAACATATGGGGGGGTGCGAATGTAGGGGAGAGGTGAATTCCAGCGTAAATATTATGTTATCAGGGAGTCCGCATAAATCTCTAATAGGTGCATTGGAAGCCGGATCTATAGGAGCCCCATTTCCAACATATAAACTGGTCATGAAAGTTTGGCGGTTAGTGAAGATTGAAATGGGATATAGGGGTGTTACGGAGTTTTCACCTGTTTGGCAGAATGGGCAACTTCAGGAGTTAAAAGCTATTGAAAAAAATAAGATCTGGGATCGGTTGGGGATAAATAGGCTGGTACAAATATTTGAAGGTAATATGTTAAAGTCCTTTTCGGACCTGAGAGCGGAGTTTGGAATCCCTAAAGAAACATTTTACTTTTATCTCCAGGTCAGGCACGCACTAGACAAACAATTTAAGACTAAGGCATTGGAATGGAGTAGCATACCGCTACTTAGTAAGGTGGTGAAGGCACCCAGCCTTAAGGGATTAATATCGGGGATCTATGACCAACTAATGGCTAGGGCAACTAGATTAGCTCCACTTCTGGGCGCGAGGGAGAGGTGGGGGACTGATGTGGGGGAATTGAGTGATGATCAGTGGGAGAGAATACTGGAGCTTGGTCCACTGGTATCCCTCTCTCCGTCGCAGCGGGCCTCGCACCTTTTGCTCGTGCACAGAGCCTACTATACCCCCAAGAGATTGTATAGATTTGGTCGAAGACCAGATGATAAATGTCCTAGATGTCTAGAGACGGGTGATCTTATTCACATAATGTGGAGATGCCCGAAGCTAGTCAGGTACTGGACTGAGATCCTAAATATTATAGATGCCAGGTTTGGGATAAGACTGGAACGCGAGGCTAAGGTCTGCGTGCTGGGGTTAATAAGTAAAAGCGTTGGGGAAGGCCATAGAGGAATAGCAATTGTACGTTGTCTATATCAGGCGAGGAAACTAATCGCGAAAGCATGGCTATCAACAGTGCCCCCTTCTCCTGTAGAATGGGTTAACACAATGAACACAGTAATTGGCACAGAAAGGGTGATTTATACTAGGAGGGGAAGTTATAAGAAGTTTATAAGGATATGGGGCCCATGGTGTCAGGGAAGTAATGATGAAATATAGAACCTTATTATGGGTATGAAAATAAGAAATAGGGAACTGAATCATGAAGGGATTAGTACACGCAATAGGTTTATAATAGGGTAATAAGTTTTGCCAAGCTTAAGTCATGGCTATTATACCAGAAATAATAGTTTGGGGTGGTGGGAGGGCGACGGGGTAATGGGGGAGGGGGGTAATGGGGGAGGGGGGTGGGCTGGGGGGGTGGGGGGTAAAGGGAAAGCAAAGTGTAATGAAAGGGGAAAATAGCAAGGTTAAGCTAAGAGATATGGATTGTGTTATGGGACTATATGTATATGAATGTTTGTAGTTTTATACTGGCTATGTTGAATAATGTAAAACTGGAAAAATTAATAAAAAAATGACTTGATTAAAAAAAAAGAGTGGCACGGATGTGGAATTCCCTTCCACAGGCGGTGGTTTCAGTGGGGGGGGCATCGATAGTTTAAAAAAACTATTAGATAAGCACCTGAACAACCGCAACATACAGGGATATACAATGTAATACTGACCTATAATCACACATAGATTGGACTTGATGGACTTGTGTCTTATTTCAACCTCACCTACTCTGTAACTATGTAAAATAGAATAGAAAATAAAGGAATAAAATAGAAAAAAATATAACAGAAAATAAAAGAATTGCATATAATAGAGTAAAACAGAACAAAATAGAAAATAAAAGAACATAATAGAATATAAAAAAGAATAGAATAAAATAGAAAGTATATAACCATCTTCTGAAATTCGAATTTCAATTCAATTTCAAATTTGAATAGAATAGAAAAGAATAGATTAGAGTAGAATGGAAAATAACAGAATAGTATAGAAAAAAAACTGAATAGAATAGAAAGAATATAACCATCTTCCGAAATTCAAAATTTCGAATAGAATAAATTTGAATTTGAATAGAAAAGAATAGAATATAAAAGAGGAGAATAGAATAGAAAATGTAATAATAGAAAAGAAAAAAGAAAATAATACAATAAACAAATAGAAATAGAATAGAATATAATATAACCAGTTCACAAAATTCAAATAGAAGCAATTTGAATTTGAATAGAAAAGAATAGATTAGAATAGGAAAATGGTTATATTCTTTCGATACTATTCTGTTGTTTTTTTCTATACTATTCTGTTTTTTTCTTTCTTTTTTTTAATTCTTTATTTATATTTTATAAGTACAAAACTTAAGCCATACAATATTTAAAAGTATGTTTACAAAACATTGTCATGGAGAAATACAAAAATCTCCCTCTATAGTTAATACCCTCCCCCCCCCCACTTCCTGCAGGTGGTTACAATAAAACTAGCAATCCTCTGTATATCCTTCCGTACTTTCCCGAAACCCAAACCCATAAATTTAACTTATAATCTCCGCCAGGTAACTCCATGTACTCATAAAGCTTCGCCACCCTACCCATTTGTCTATTCCAGCATCCCCCCCGTCTGACTCCACTCCCGGACTGACCATATATTCTGTATTATAGATTTCGTTTATGTAAAGAAGCCAGTCGCGGGTGTTTGGACTCTCTGGCTGCAACCATTTCTTTGAAATCTGCTTCTTAGCCGCGTCCAAAAATATAGGGACAATAGATGTTTGATAATGCTTAATAGGCTTCTCAGTACCATGGAATAAACATATCCATGGGTCTTCTCCTAAGGATTCATTAGTTATTTCCTTGGTTAGTCGTATAATTTTCTTCCAATATGCTTTAATAACAGGGCACTCCCACCATATGTGACCCATCGTTCCTACGTTTCAACACCCTCTCCAACATCTATCCGTTTTATTCGGGTAAAGTTTGCTTAATTTGTCCGGTGTGGCATACCATCTTGCAAGACATTTAAAGTTAATCTCAGTCCGCGTAATGTCAGTTGAAGAACCATGTAACATTTTCAAAATCTTCTCTAATGTGAATTTACTACACTGTGACCCTAACTCCCTTTCCCATTTCTTAATGTATGGAGATTCATCCAGTTCTCCCTTCAAAGTCAGGATTTTATAGAGATGGGAGATAATATTACTCGGTTTATCTCTCTTACAGAGCTGCTCAAACAGCCTGTACTCATCCTCACCTCTGATTGGTTTCGGAAGTTTCTCAATAAAGAGCGACAACTGGGTGTACCTCCATGCATCAATCACCATAAGATCTGTCTCGGCTTTCAAGTCGAGATACGGGCGCAATTTCCCCTCTCTAATTATGTCTTTTAATTGTGTGCTACTATTTTTAATCCAATTCCCTCCTACCTCCCTCATCCCCGGTTCAAAAAATGTATTGTCTTTGATGTATATCAGGGGAGAGTTGTGACTCCATTTATTTTGTGCGTGTACCTGATCCCATAATTTAAGAGTGTTTCGCTTTAAAGATGCTGTCTGAGTGCTTAGTGTTCTATATTTTGGGGGGTTCCAAAACATGTGACCCAGATCTGTGCTACTTAAACTGTGTTCAATATTAACCCACCTTCTATCTGATATCTCCTTTGACCATTCTATAACCCGTGAAAGAATTACTGAGGTGTAATATTTATTGAAATCTGGAAGCGCAGGTCCTCCTTTTTTTTTCCTCTAATCAGGACTGAGTGAGCAATTCGTGGCTTTTTGCCGTGCCAGACAAACCTTGCAATTAGGCCTTGTAAGGCTCTCAAATAATAGTGTGGGAGTGGGATTGGAAGTATCTGTAATTTATACAATATTTTAGGGGATACCATCATTTTAGCTGCATTAATGCGTCCAAACCAAGAAAGGGGCCGCATTGACATGCTTCTTGTTTCCTGCCTAATTTCGTCCAGCAAGGGTATATAAATGATTAGATACATTTTTTTCAGTGTGTTAGCTAATTTAATACACAGATATTTAATTTCCTTCCTCCAGGGGAAGGGAAAGGCCTCCGACAGACTCTCTTCTTCTTGTTTGCCCACATTTATATTTAATACCTCCAATTTGCTCAGATTTATTTTAAAGTTTGAAATGTCTCCATACCTCCTCAAAATCTGTAGCAAATTCGGAATTGTAATCCTAGGGTTTGTAATATAGAACATAACATCGTCGGCAAATGCTGCTAGTTTGTGTTCTTCCATCATCCCTCTACAATCTGAATTATTACAGATGGTTGCCAACAAGGGCTCTAAGGACAAAACAAATAAAAGAGGGGACAGGGGGCACCCCTGCCTAGTACCATTCTCCATCCTAAACGTCCTGGATAAAACCCCATTCACCTTTATGGAAGCCGAAGGGTGATTAAATAATATTTTCACCCAAGAAATAAACCTTGGGCCAACCCCCATCGCTTCCAATGTTTTAACCATGAACCCCCAGTCTACCCTGTCAAACGCTTTTTCAGCGTCCATTGACAGGAATAGAGCTGGGGGCCCCCCCGATTTAGTGGACTCTAGCAGGAGCAATGATCATTGTCCCTGCCCTGTCTACCCGGGACAAATCCTACCTGGTCTGGGTGCACCAAGGTGTTCATTTTATCCTTCAATCTATTAGCCAGCACCTTTACGTAGAGTTTAACGTCCGCATTTAACAACGCGATAGGTCTATAGCTAGAACAGAGGATGTTGTTTTTTCCTTCTTTTAAAACCAACGACATAGTTGCTGATAGGGCATCTCCCTCCATTATACAGTTGGAGCCCAGTTCATTCCAATAGTGGCAGAGCTTCGGCACCAGTGTATGTTTGTATTGTTTCAGATAAAGGGTGGTAAACCCATCAGGGCCCGGGCTTTTCCCCTTGGGTGAGTTATTCAAAGCTGCATGGATTTCATTTTCAGTTATGGGTCTATCCAGAACTAATTTGTCCTCTTCTGACAAACCAACCACCCCAGCCCCTTCAGAAATTCTTCCACCTTCCTGTTCTCTGTTTGATCCACCACTCCCTTTTGTCTAATGGAATACAAAGCTTCGTAAAACTTCCTGAACTCTTCCGCTATCCCTTTGGGAGACTAACAGGCGGAAACTTTCCTGGTTCTGTCCCTTGAGCTTTTTATGGTTCTGTTCTAGTAAAGCGATTTCTTCAAGAAGTTTTTCTCTTTCCTCTTTTCTCTTTTTTTTCACCCCAGCCCCAATGGAAATAAGAACCCCCCTAATGTATGCTTTATGAGCTTCCCAGAGGATAGGTGGGGAAATATCCCCTGTGTCATTAACCTTAAAAAAGAAATCAATTTCTTTCTGCACCTTTTCTGAAACTTGTTTAACTTTAAGTACATTTTTGTTCAACTTCCACGAAAATGGTTGTCTTTGAAGCTCCGGAAACCTGACCCTCATTAAAACTGGGGAATGATCTGATAACGATGCAATTTCTATTCTAGTTTCCACCACTAGATCCAATAGGCTATGGTCTGTCAGAATGTAATCCAGTCTTGAGTACGTCCCGTGCACAGGGGAGAAGAAGGTAAAATCATTTACTTTTGCATGCTGCACCCGCCACACATCCATCAGGTGGCATTGGTGCACCCATCTCCTAATCAATCCTAATTGAACCTTACTTGTCCCCTGTGCCCGGGACATGCTATCTACAGTGGGTTCGAGACAAAAATTGAAGTCCCCCGCCAGAACCACCTCCCCCTCCCTGAACTCCATCAATTTGACCAATACCTGTTTTAAAAAAGCAATCGGGTTTTTGTTAGGACAATAAACATTCGCTAAAGTCAAAGCCCACATTGCCCTTAAGGAAGAGATAGCGGCCATCTGGGTCCGACAACCTGTTTAACAATGAAAATTTTGATGTTTTAAAAAATCCAATTGCTACTCCCTTGGCTCTCCTGATGGGGGTGTCGCTATAAAACCAAAAGGGCAATGTAGGAGAGTACAACTTAATATTGGAATCCAGGGTCAGATGGGTCTCCTGGAGAAATATTATATCCGCTCGATAGTGTTGGAGTTCCTTTAGAATTTTGTGTCTTTTAACCAGCGAGTTCAGTCCCTTTACATTATAGGATATAAACTTTAAATCATACATTTAAATTAATAACATCTATCCAAACTCATCTATCGTCCGCTGCACATATGTAACCTCCCCTGCAGGTTTAAATCCCCCCCCTCACCCCCCCTTCCCCCTCCCGCCCTCCCCAAGCCGTGCACCGGCCCTAAGCCAGGGAGTAAGAGACATACTTAATCCCCTACTGCAAGCTTCTATTTTTAGGGGTGAGACTCCGGTAGCAGCCACTGAAGTCCCCCCTCCCACCTAAAGCGGCAGGAGGGGGGACGGGAGTGACGGAGACAGGTCGACCAACCCTGAGTATCAACCTCCCCATGACCCCCCCGCCCGAAAAACAGCACCCTCTATCTTTTTACATATCGCATTACCTTCCCCCAGCCCCCCCCCCCGCCAAGCCAGGGCATTCCTTCATTTGAGGTGCAGTGAACCTTATAGCGGGCACCCCTGAGAGGAAAAAGAAAGAAAAAAAAAAAACAGTTTTTGTTCCTCCATATATTTTAATAGTCAATATTCCACAATATCTTCTCAAGAGTCCTGCTTTAACATGGAATGTCCGGGTGGAAATACCCAAATTTTCACATAAGTCCTGAATCTCCTCCGGGAACCTCATCCTGTATGATCTGCCCTCTTTCGTTACTAGCAGGGATGTTGGGAACCCCCAGCTATATTTTATATTAGCCCTTCTCAGTTAATCCAATAATGGTCTGAGTTGCCTTCTCCGTGCCAGGGTTCCAGCAGACAGGTCAGAAAAAATCTGTAGGTCTTTGTTTTCAAAGCGAAATGGGGAAGCACCCCGTATGTTGTTCCAAATCTTATCTTTAACCTCATATGAGTGGAATTTGTCTATTACATCTCGGGGTATATCTTGCTTCATGTTTGGGGGTTTTCTAATCCTGTGTACCCTATCAATCCTTAAAGCCTCATCTTCCCATCTTCCCAGGATAGGGTTAAAAAATTTTTGCATCTTAATCGCTAAATCCTCATTCTGTTGTTCAGGAAGAGATCTAATCCGCAGATTTTGACGGTGGCTTTGGTTTTCTTGTTCTTCCAGTTTATATGACAGTATGCGATAATTGCTCTGCATTTTCCTCATTTGCATTTTAAGCTCCGATATCTCCTTAGCCTGGTTTCCTGACACCTCTTCCACCTCTTCAACTCTGCACAACAGAAGGCCCATATCCGTCTGCACATTTAATATTTCTGATTTTATAGAGATTTCAAGTTTGGAGAACATTTCCAGCATTTCTGCCTTAGTGGGGATCAGCGCGATATTTCTTTGCTCCTCCATCTCACTGATAGCAAACACTCCTTCCAGCTCAGTGTCTTCCCTGGGCCTCTCCCCCTGACCCCCCTTTTGTTTCAGCTGATCTTTCTTTTTGTCTTTGGTTCCTGCTTTTTTCATATCTATACCCGGACTCTTTGAAATCGCCTCCTTGAGGTATTTTTGAATTGAACTGGAGTTTAGACTCTCCCTAGGGGTCTTGGGTTCAGCTGATCTTTGAGCCCGTCATCTCATACTCCTCCTAGTTTGCACTCCTCCTGCTATAGTTAGATACGGCCGAACTTTATAGAACAGTCCCTCAGATTCACAGTGCAACAGGCTCCTGCGACCTTCAGCTGCAGCAACTAGTGCGACTTTACTCCTGGGCTTGCTGACTCTGTACTTAGATATATATCTAAGATACATAGATGCTATAATTAACGTGCAGCCCATTCCTCGCACTTTACACCTGATTGTTTAAAAAACTATGCTGTAATTGCCCTATTTCTAGGGCCGCTTGGCTTGGCAAGAAGGGAATAGGGCCCTCGTACAAAAAGCAAACGGGCAAGCACATGCCCTCCACCATAAACTCAAGAATCAAGATTTTTATAAGCAAGTCTCTATAAATCTTCTTTAGGGCACCCATCCCCTCGGTTCTTCAAAATAAGGAAGAAATTAAATTCATACCTGAAGGGGGTGTCTTTACCTGCTTCTCTTGAGTCAAGCAATTTTGATGTCCCCTCAAATATGCCTTTTCTCCAGGAGACCAGTTCCATCAGGAGGCTTGCGCGGTGTCAGGCGTTTCCTGGGCTGATGTGGCCTTGCCGCTTCCCCAGCCAGTCTGCCAAGGTACAACCGGCTGGGATGTGCGATATACCACTGTGAGGGGGGGTCAGACAAGGGGGGGGAACTCCACCCTGTGCCAAGGAAAGGACGGGTTGCCACGTCGGACCAAGAACGGAGTCAGCCCAACGCCGGGATGACACAGGCTGATTACACAGGCTGTCCTTGTCCACGCTCATCCTTGCTCACCGCCGGCTCCATGCAACCACTAGTCCCCCCCTGGCTTCAGCTCCTCGCAGAGGGGGGACTCGTACTTCTGTTAGCGGTGCTGCGGCGGGGAGACCCAGGGAGTCTTTCAGAGATCCTTTCAAGGATGCAGCAGCGGGCTCTTACCCCGCGCCGCACTCGTGCCTGCTTCCGGTCCCTCACTCCAGCGCCACCATCAGGCCCCTCCCCCCGCACAGAGGTCTCACGTGTGCATGATGATTGTCAAACCAGTCAATGCGCTGGTTTTTTTTTTCGAATCTATTCTTTCCTATTCTATTCAAATTTGAATTGATAAAATTACTAAATACCTTTTGAGTGTCTACCTTCTAAAAAGGGATCATTTTGGGGCCTCAAGAAATGACATAGTCCGTCAGTACTTCAGGACTGATCAATTTTCAAATATACAGTATATACCATAGCTTGTAGACGCTATAACTTTCACACAAACCAATTAATATACACTTATTGGGATTTTTTTCCAGAGACATGTAGCAGATACATTTTGGCCTAAATTTATGAAGATATTTGTTTTTTTGGATATGTTTTATAACAAAGTAGAAAATATTTTTTTTTTCAAAATTTTAGGTCTTTTTTTTGTTTACGGTGTAAAAAAAACCCAGAGGTGATCAACTACCACCAAAAGAAAGCTCTATTTGTGTGAAAAAAAATATAAAAATTCCAATTGCTTACAGTTTGGCATGACTGTGCAATTACCTGTTAAAGTAGCACAGTGCTGAATAGCAAAAAAACTGGTCATGAATGGGGTAAACCCTTTCAGGGCATAAGTGGTTAAGCTGCAAATGGAGCATGTGGGGGTATAAACATGCTGAGGCCAAAATTATACCCTATGTTGCATATGGCGTGCACTACAACATGCCAAATGCAAGTGAATAGGGCTGTGCTGCAGCCGTGTGCGATGCACTTGGTCGTGGTGTAGTACTGTGGCAGTCTGGGGGGAAAAAATATTGGTGAGGAGGAAACATATCACCTCCTTACCACCTGTCAAGTACCACTGAAAGGCAATCCAAGAGGAGCACCAGTCCTGGCCGCATGCGTAAACAAACCCTCAGGCTTTTTTTCCTTTCTTTTCCTTTCTTTTCAATTGGTAGTTCAGCCACTAACTTTTATTTTTCAACGTCCTTTAACAGACCAGCTGTGCAGCAAAAATTGGAGCTGGAAAGTTGAGACAAACCATTTAACACTTAAAGGGATGCATACAATGATCAGCTTTTATTTATTTATGTAAAACCTCTATCCCAAAAGAAAAAAAAACGGTTGATGTAACTACATAAGAAGTGTTATCTGGAGTTCTGCCTTAATTTGTTAGTCAAGTTCATCTCAGGTTCACACTGTCCTGACACGGAAGTTGCACGACTTCTGATCCGACTTTGCCCTGTAACTTCATGTCCAACTCCCATGCTACTTCAATGAACAGGAGCTGACTTTGAGTCTGGTATGGATCTTGAGGGAGTAACCCCACGCCAAAATAAAAAATAAAAATGGCATGTGGTTTCTCCAAGACCATATCAGACCCTTCGGTTTGGTATTTTTTTTTTTTAAATGGCGTAGGGTCCCCCCCTCAATCCATACCAGAAATGCAGCCCTGCAGGTCAGGAAAGGGGGGGGCGAGCGAGCGCCCCCCCCCCTCCTGGACAATACCAGGCCACACGCCCTCCCCACCTCAAAGCACCTTGTCCCCATGTTAATGGGGACAATGGCCTCTTCCTGACAACCCTGGGCGGTGGTTGTGGGGGTCTGCAGGCAGGGGGCTTATCTGAATCTGTAAGCCTCCTTTAACAAGGGGGCCCCCAGATCCCGCCCCACCCATGTGAATGAGTATGGGCTATTCATTCACAAAAAAAAGTGTAGTGTTACAAAAAACAAGAGATGGTTTTGGAAAAGTCCTTTATTAAAAAAGAAGAGGATGAGGGCTGCTCTCCAGGTTTTAGACTGGGAGGGAATATTGGCATCGATAAACATAGAACAGAAATGGGAATTCTTCAAAAAGACTGTTTGGGACCTCACTGTAAAGTATATTCTCATGGACAATAAGTTTAAAAGGCTAAAAATAAAACCTATGTGGTTCACGGTCTTAGTTAATGCTAGAAACTATAAACAATAAGAAAAGAGCTTTTAAAAAATATAAAAATGAAGAAACACTAGTGTCGTTTAAATGTTACAAAGAATTTAACAGAATATGTAAAAAGGAAATCAAGGATGCAAAAATTCAAAACGAACGACAGATTGCAAAAGATAGTAGGACAAACCCCAAAAAATTCTTCGAATATATTAATAGTAAAAAGGTCAGGTCTAAGCTTGTAGGCCCTTTACAGAATAATCTAGAGTGGGTGACTGGGAACAAAGAGAAGGCTAATTTATTAAATACTTTCTTCAGCTCTGTGTATACAAAAGAGCATGGGGGAGCTCATGTCCATAATGGGGGTGGTATTGACACAGCCCCGAATGATCCACAATGGCTCAAAAGTGATACGGTCCAGAAATATTTAGACAGAATAAAGGTGGATAAAGCATCTGGACCTGATGGCATCCACCCACGGATCCTAAAAGAATTGAGCTCTGTCTTTTTAAAGCCATTGTATCTAATTTTTAGGGACTCATTAATGACAGGAATAGTACCACTGGATTGGCGCAGGGCAAACGTGGTGCCTATATTTAAAAAGGGATCAAAGTCTTTACCAAGTAACTATAGACCTGTTAGTTTAACTTCTATAGTCGGGAAGATACTGGAGCGTTTAATAAAAGACCACATAGACGAGTTCTTGCTGGAAAAAAACATTTTAAGCAACAGACAGCATGGATTCATGAAAGACAGAAGTTGTCAGACAAACCTGATTTCTTTTTATGAAGAGGTAAGTAAAACCTTGGACAGAGGGGTGGCTGTGGACGTGGTATACTTGGATTTTGCAAAAGCGTTCGATACAGTTCCGCACACACGGCTCATGTGAAAGGTAAAGTCTACAGGCTTGGAAATATCAGTTTGTAAATGGATAGAAAACTGGCTAAAAGAAAGAATTCAGAGAGTAGTGGTTAATGATTCTTACTCTGAATGGTCTAAGGTTATCAGTGGTGTACCCCAAGGTTCAGTGCTGGGACCCTTACTTCTTAATATCTTTATAAATGATATTGGGTCTGGGATAAAAAGTAACATTTCTGTCTTTGCAGATGACATCAGGCTATGCAGTGGAATAACGTCCTTACAGGATGTCTCAAATTTACAAGCCGACCTCAATGCACTGTCTAATTGGGCGACTATGTGGCAGATGAGGTTTAATGTTGAGAAATGTAAAGTTATGCCCTTGGGGGCTAAGAATATGCATGCATCATACATGCTAGGGGGAGTTCAACTGGGAGAATCCATAGTGGAGAAGGATCTGGGGGTTTTGGTAGATCATAAGCTCAATAATAGCATGCAATGCCAAGCTGCGGTTTCCAAAGCGAGCAAAGTCCTTTTTTGCATTAAGAGAGGTATGGACTCCAGAGAGAGACATATAATTTTGCACCTGTTCAAATCATTAGTAAGACCTCATCTGGAATATGCACTTCAGTTTTGGGTACCAGTTCTCAAAAAGGATATCGGGGAACTGGAGAAAGTTCAGAGAAGGGCAACCAAACTGATAAGAGGCATGGAGGAGCTCAGCTATGAGGAAAGATAAGAGGAACTGAATTTATTCACTCTTGAGAAGAGGAGAATAAGGGGAGATATGATCAACATGTTCAAATATATAAGAGGTCCATATAGTGAACTTGGTGTTGAGTTATTCTCTTTACGGTTAACACAGAGGACACAGGGGCACTCTTTACGTTTAGAGGAAAAGAGATTTCATCTCCAAATATGGAAAAGTTTCTTCACAGTAAGAGCTGTAAAAATGTGAAATAGACTCCCGCCAGAGGTGGTTCTGTCCAGCTCAGTAGATTGCTTTAAGAAAGGCCTGGATACTATCCTAAATGTACATAATATAACGGAGTACTAACATTTATAGGTAAAGTTGATCCAGGGAAAATCTGATTGCCTCTTGGCGGATCAGGAAGGAATTTTTTCCCCTGCTGTAGCAAATTGGAGCATGCTCTGCTGGGGTTTTTTGCCTTCCTCTGGATCAACTGTGGGTATAGAATTGGGTATATTGGATTGTACGATGTTTTTTATTTTATTTATTTATTTTTATGGTTGAACTGAATGGACTTGTGTCTTTTTTCAACCTGACTAACTATGACTAAGAATGCCCCCCGTCGTAGCTCTGTGTCCTCTTCCTCCGGTTCTCCTTCCTCCACTTCTTCTTCCTTCGCTTTTTCTTCCTCTGGTCTTCTCTCTTCGCTTTTTCTCCCTCCGCCGACCCTATCCTCCTCCGAAGCTGGCTCTTGCTGTTGTGTCAGGTCTGGAATCTGCCAGTTCTTTATAGCCATGGGGTGTGGCCTTCCAGGGAGGTCAACTGCAGAACCCGCCCCTTGTGACATCACACCTGAGGGCGGTGTCTCTGTGTGACATCACAAGGGATGGGGTCTCCGGGTGACGTCCCCAGATGGCCACGCCCCATGGCTATATAAGAACAGGCAGGCACTGGACCTGACACAACAGTGAGAGCCAGCATCAGTGGAGGAAGAATTCATCAGTAGAGGGGGAAGAACCAGTAGAAGACACAGAGCTACAATAGGGGACATTCTTCATTTTTAATAAAGGACTTTTCCAAAACTGTCTCTTGTTTTTTGTAACACTACACTTTTTTTTTTGGTGAATGAGTAGGGGTACAATGTACCCCTACTCATACACATAGGAGGGGATCTGGGGGCCCCCTTATTAAAGGGGGCTTCCAGATTCTGATAAGCCCCCTGCCGCAGACCCCCACAACCACTGCCCAGGGTTGTTGAGAAGAAGCCCTCACCCCCATCAATATGAGGACAAGGTGCTTTGGAGTGGGGAACGCAGAGCCCCCCCACCCCAAAGCACGCACCCCCCATGTTGAGGGCATATGGCCTGGAGGGGGGGTCTGGTATGGATGCCGAGGGGGACCCCACGCCGTTCTTTTTTTTTGTAAATGTGGGGTTTCCCCTCAAAATCCATACCAGACCAAAGGGCCTGGTATAGTCTCAGGGGGGAACTCACACCGGTTTTTTAAATTTTGATGTGGAGTTCCCCCTTAAGATTATAAGAGCACAAGTCGCATGCCACTAGTCGGATCAGTTAAGATGATGATCCGACTTGGATGCGACTTACATTCAAATCAGTCAGACCAAAGTAGTACAGGGAGCATTTTGGACCAGTTAAGACGGCTCTCATAGAGAACCATTGATTTTGACAAGTCATGCGAATTGTGCTCTGGAAGTCAGAGCGCATGTCGGACCAGTGTGAACTGGCCCTAAATCTCCTAGTGCATCCAACACCACCCTAGATGACAAATAAGAACAGTGAAAATATTGTCAAAGATTATTTATTAAAACACACTCTAAACGACTGATGCATACAGACGCGTCTCCAAGTGGGACCAATGCTCAAAGCGATAAACTCTTGGCAACTGATCACCTTCCCACTTCCAGCAACGGCCATGCAGACACCCTATAATCTGTACTGTCCTACACAGTGCTGACAAGACAATATAATGCAGTATAATTACTCAAAGCTCCCCCTGTGGAGAAATACAGTTCTTGGTATGTAGCGGTAATACTGTAAGGCCTTACAGCAAAGGATATAGTCTCTTGTCTTCTTTTCTTCAGCTAGCCATTATAATGCAGTACTTGTATTCGATAGGGTTTACAAACAGTAATGTAGGGTAAAGTAGTATGCGACAGTAACTTTGTTTGTGCAATAGGCTTATGAACGCCTTTCTTGGGAATGTACTCCCAACGTCATTCAATGGTTACTGAAATTAGGCTTTGAGGCTTACATGAGTGCAATTCAACTGGACTGAACTGTTCAGTGGGACTACAGGTCCCAGCAACACTATGTGAGTGTTCTAGGTGTGTGTGAAGGGCGGTATATAACTTCTGGGCAACAGCCCTCTCACCACACCAGGCCTGGATGAATGGATGCCTCTGTTCCGATGGTCTCAGTCCTGCTGCCAGTCAGCTCCCTCACGCTGCACCACTCCGCAAGACGACCAGGACCTCTGTCTGGCTCCGTCAAGCACTCTGGATCCTCCAGTCAGATTGCACCGCCGCTCCAGCATACTGTGGTGACACTCTCAGTTGTTGCGGTTCCACTCCGCACGATGTACGCCGTGGCTCTTTCAAATGCCCACACACAAATCCCTGTAGGCAGGCCACATATCCCAGCAGAAAGATGCAGAAAAATGGCCACGCCGGGCCTTTTATTATCTACCCAGCATGCCGCTCAGCCACTCAGTGTTCATGGGTAGGTGAGTGGGCATTGTGGGTAGGTGAGTCCTTTTTACAAAAATAAACAATTGAGTCACTTCCCACTTGACTGTTATGTGAAAGTTAAACAAGGCTCTTCCTATAACATACCATTAGGGGGAGCCAATTACCAATCTATTAACATGGTCCCATTGATAGCATTACCTGGTAAAGGCTACAGCGCTACACAGGTTTAATACCACTTTAACTTTGAGTTAACAGCTCTACAAATCAAGGATAAATTTTACTAGATTACGTTAATTATTTCAGGTTGCCTGGCATTATTTTGATTTTACAGGTAAATATATCAGATATTTACATATTTAATCTAATTCCTGTTCATTTATCCTTTTTTCTGCAGGTACCTAGCAATCCGCTACCCACTGAAATCCAGAGACCTCCGTACCTCTAGGAATGCCCTTGCAGCTATTGCAGTTATATGGGCCCTTTCTATCCTGTTTGCTGGCCCTTACTTGAGCTACTACCATATTATTCTCTATAATCAAGTACCTATCTGTATTCCTAACTGGGAGGATCGTAAGAGGAAGATAATGGATGTGTCTACTTTTGTTTTTGGCTACCTGCTCCCTGTGCTTATTCTTGGTCTCTCTTATGCTAGAACCATCTGCTTTCTATGGACTTCAGTGGACCCTGTAAAAACAGTGTCTGAATCCAGAAAAGCCAAGCATAAAGTAACCAAAATGATTATCATAGTAGCTGTGCTGTTCTGCATTTGCTGGTTACCTCACCACTTAGTTATTCTTTGCTTTTGGTTTGGACACTTTCCCTTCAATAGAGCCACGTATGCTTTCCGTCTGGTATCTCATTGCATGTCCTATGCTAATTCTTGCCTTAATCCAATTGTGTATGCTCTTATCTCTAAGCACTTTCGTAAGAGATTTAAGCAAGTATTTACATGTATGCTGACTCAGAAACGTGCACACAACAAGGTTCATGCAGTGCAAACTGCCAATACTGTAGCTGGTTTCTATGCTGGACACACAGAGGTCACCCAAGTTCAAGAGGATACTACACGCAGTGGAAGAGTAGCAAGAGATGAAGTTATTGAAGGTCTTAGTCCAGAAGAGTCAACAAGTCACAGGGTGGTTGGTGGAAGCTGGGGAACACGGTTGCCTAAGGCTGTTGGCTTTACAACACAAACTACATAGACTTGCGAAGGTTGAAGGAATACCAAATGAAGTCTCAAAAGCAGCATCACAGAAGGAGTTAACAAAGCTCTGCTGGTAGCTGATCCTAACTCATCTACAATTGTAGGGTCTGACTGTAGACTAAAGGATGTTATAGCTTCTTTATGTACCTCTGCCAACATCAATTACATTGTGTCTGCTTTGGATAAGATCTGACATGGATGTGTTAGGCCCCTTTCACACGGGCGGCTGTTCTGCCACTGGTAAAAGCATGTTTTGTTATTTTGAAATTCAGAGAATCCTGGCACAGCATTCACTTGCAGTTGTACATTGCAATTAGCTGTGTTTACGTGCATTTACATGCAGCTGCTTTTAGCTGCGTTTGGAACATTCTTGCCATTTCTGATGTGCTTCCTGTTGTTTTTCTTTCCTTGTTGCCGCTGCTATCTGCAGGAGAAATAGTAGACTGCGATTACCTCCTTTTATGTGCAGATAGCTGCGCTAAATTGTTCCTGGACGCAGTCAACTTTATTTTTTCTATCTGCACAAAACCGCATGTAACAAAATCGTCGCTAAACGCAGTGTGTGAATGGGGCCATAGGAAAGCATTGTGTGCATTTAGCTGCGGTAGATAACTTCATCTGCCCGCAGTTAAAAGCACAATTCTATCTGCCCGCGTGAAAGGGGCCTAAGGCACTTGTCTACACAAGAGAATAATTGGGGAATGATATTTGTCTCAGAAAAAGCCCACACCATTTTTTCTGTGCTTTACATTTTTAATTCATTACGTTGTCTTTTTGATGAGACATCAATTGATGGTATGCAAATGTAACTATATTACTCTTGGCAGTGCTTTTTTTCCTCAGAGAATAGGTGCAGGAACTCCCCTTTTCTGAGTCACCCCATTTTCCCCACCCCTACCCACCTCCGAGCACCGTTGCATGGTTCCACCCTCTACCCACCTCCCAATAACAATAGACCTCAGCAGCAACAACAAATCTCTTAGCAGCCAGCATCAATAGACCCCTCCCGCAACAAGTGACCACCCAGCAACATAAGACCCCCCCAGCAACAACAGACCCTCCAGCAGACCCCAGCACCCCTTGCCATTACATACATTCAGTACTGGAGGTACCAGAAACTGCGTTCCCCCACGTTCCCGCTGAAAAAAAAGCCCTGACTCTTGACTGAATAATGCTGATAAGATTTTGCAATGACACAGGCAATTTATCTGCAATCCCAACATATATTATTTTTACAAAAACGTGCAATTTTCTCCTTGAAAATATATCCAAACAATTAGGTTTCAGAAAGGCCTGCCTTATCTTTATTGTCAGCTAAATGTGGTAAATGTAAACACATACCCAGTTTTCATGCCATAGACCACAAACACAGGTGAATTCATAGTGGAGGGAAATGTGATTTTATTAGTTAGACAATTAAAGTACCAAAAGCCATCGCATAGCAATTGCCTAATACCTGTCAATTTTGACAATTCTGAGCAGCAAATGCAAAATTGTAACTATAGGTGTAGCAAACAATGTTACTTTTGTTGGAATCAGCAGGATGGGTGTCAGAGGTGTAACCAGAACCTTCAGGGCCCCGATGCAAGAAAACTTGAAGAGCCCCCTTGACCACGAGGCCCTTTGCATCGGTCCCTGGGCCCTTCCTTCCGGGCCTGGGGCCCTTCTCACTGATCCCAGGGCCCTTTACTCCCATTACAGGGCCCAATGTAACTCAAGTTGCAGCGACAAAAAACAAAAAAGGGGATCCTGCACTACTTTACTGCGATTTGAATGCCATAGACTGCAATGTTAAAGTGATTGTAAAGGATCGTTTTTTATTTTTTAAAATAACAAACATATACTTACCTCCACTGTGCAGCTTGTTTTGCACAGAGTGGCCCCGAACATCCTCTTCTGGGGTCCCTGGCGCTTCTCGTGGCTCCTCCCCGCATCAGATAACCTCCAAGGAGAAGCGCTCTCCCAAGGGGGTTACCTTGTGGGCGCGCACCTGAGTTCAGCATTTGCGTCCACAGACACAAATGCCGGACTTAGCCCCACCCCTCCCGGCGCCTGCGTCATCGGATTTGATTAAAAGCAGCAGGAGCCAATGGCTGCGCTGCTATCAATCTATCCAATCAAGAGCTGGGACCCCGTGGAGAGAGGGACAGCGTGTCCCCACCGAGGGGATGAAGGGGCTCCGGTAAGTAAAACGGGGTGGCTGGGGGGCCGGTGACTGCCAGGTGTTTTTTCACCTTAATGCATAGGATGCAATAAGGTAAAAAAACACGAGGGTTTACAACCCCTTTAATGGTCCTTATGGTCCCACTGCGGGACATGTTCTGCAGCGGCCTCTTTCCTGCCCTCTCATGGCCCCCCTACAGTGGTGGAGCGCCCGGTTGCAAGTGCGACCTTTGTGACCCTAGTAGTTGCACCACTGATGGGTGTTTTAGCAATGTCAGTTTGGAGATTGCTGGTACATTGGGGAGCCAGTGGATCCTGATGTTATGGTGAGAATCTACTACATACTGTATAGTTACACCTCTGAAGCAAACATCTTCAAGAAACCACCAGAGAGTGATAAAAAAAAGCTTGGTAGAAAATATTAGATGATTGTCTACCCAACGTTTTTAAAAATGTAAAGATAATTTCCTATTTTTCACAGTTTTGAGTGAAAGTCATGATAGAATGTTCCTTCTTCACAGGTTTCTAGTACAGTACATGCTAACTAGTGTACTATATGGTGGGCATATCGAGTGGTGTTACATTAATCTCTCCTATGTTTGGCCAACATAACACAGATATATTTTTAATCTCTAGCTAGGTTATAAATCTATCTCAATAAATCCTCAAATAAAATGATACTGTAAAAAAATTATTTTTAGAGCATTGCATAGCAGATACTATTGTAATTATATTTTCTATGTATTATTGCATTGCGTAGTCTAGTCTAAATACAATTCTCATCTAAAAGGTTGCATATTTCTATGTGGGAATATAGGGTGGTCAAAACTCATTATACGAGATGATGGAGATGAATATGTAACAGAGGGGCCATGACAGATTTGAAATCTTAAAGTGGAACTTCATCCAAAAGGGGACGTTTCACTCTTTCTCCTTCTCCCCATTCCTCCCTCCCCTGGCATTTTTGGAACATTTTTTTTGGGGGGGGAGGGGGGGGGGGTGGGAGGGGCGGATACTTCGTTTTGACAGGTACCACCTCCCACTTCTATTTGGATCGCCGAAATTTACCTTCAATCTGCCCCCCCTGTTAGAAGCCTTCTGGGACATGTCACAGGTCCCAGAAGGCTGCAGGACCATTCACAAAGGGCTGTGTGGCTTGCACATGCACAGTGGGCAGCCAGCTGTGAAGCTGCAAGGAGTCACAGCTGGCTGCCCACAGTTAACATGCTGATGCTGGGGACCCAAAGACCAATGAAGAACCAGGCAGCACTAAATCATTGGACTGGTGAGTGTCTGTTTATTAAAAGTCAGCAGCTACAGTTTTTGCAGCTGCTGACAAACTTTTTGCAGAATTGACGGAAGAACCGCTTTAATGCATTACCTGCATTAAGGTAAAAAAAGCCTCCACTAGTTGCTCCCCCCATTCCCCCTTAGTCCAGCACTGTGCCCATCAGCAGCAGCACTTGGTCTCTTTCTCCCCACTCACAGGCTCAGAGACATCAGTGTGAGCCATTGGCTCCTGCTGCTGTCAATCACATGCTTTGAGGAAGGAGCAGGGGGTGGGACTGAGCCAGGCTGTGTGTGTTAATAGACACACACAGCCCAGCTCAGGAGCAAGCCCACAGATGCACCCCCATAGGAAGTGGCATACCAAGGAGAGGAGGAGCCAAGATTCCAGAAAAGGAGGTTCAGGTTGCTTTGTGCAATACCATTGCACAGAGCAGGTAAGTAGAACATGTCTGTTTTTGTTTTTTAATTCCTTTACAATCAATTTATTCACAGCATGAGAATATACACTTTTGAGCACAACATTTGAAGAAGGCTGTGACTTGGGTTCTTGCAATTCACTCCATGGATCAAATAATTTTACCAATGCTTGATGCTATAGACAACTAGCTGCAATGCCATTACCAGGTTTCTTAAACTTTTTTTTATAAATGTAATCTCAATTTTTACTGTGATCTTTTTACAAAATCTTCATGTACCTTGCTCTAAATACAATTCATTGACAACCTGTACCATTATATTAAATTTGTAGCCTGGCTATTGACATTCATATATATGTAGCACTAACTCTCGGTAGAGCTGCTGGTTTAAGCAGGGTTGTTACCTTCACTCTCCTTCCCTCTGTTTTACCGGCACCGGGTCTAGGGTTCCGTTGAGTTTACCTCTGGACGATACACGCACCAACACTTGAATACGTTTTCAATGCTTTATTAAACGATTTACTAAGGAAGTAGCAGGAAAGAGGCAGAAGGGAAACTGCAGAAGAAACTC
This sequence comes from Lithobates clamitans, assembly GCA_037952925.1. Taxonomy (NCBI): domain Eukaryota; kingdom Metazoa; phylum Chordata; class Amphibia; order Anura; family Ranidae; genus Lithobates; species Lithobates clamitans. Next base: position 3,981,779 of record JBBGZY010000209.1, read on the forward strand.
AAATATCTTCTTATAAGGTTCTTGACAAATGTCCTGGTAGAATTTGGATAATATAATAGAATGCGCTCCCCTCGTGGGACACACTCTTTGCTCACCTGGATAGGCCTCTCTCACTTGCCTAGCAGCCAGTACGTAGCATGAACAAAAGTCTCTGCCACAGACTTGTTTGGGGTAAACCTGTATGGTCCTCTGCCACAGGATGTACCGGTTTTTCTTGTAGTGAATGTCAGTCACAGTGCTTGAACCTTTAAGCCAACCCGGCAACACTATGCTGTATAGTTACTTTTAGGATACGTCCTCCAACCGAGTCACCAGGCTCCTCTCCAGACCAGCACGCTGCGTGATCCTTCCATGACGGGTCCTCCCCTGGGATCTCCCCAGTTGTCCAGCTTCTTCCCTTCTGGATAGACAGCTCAGGACCATTCCTTGGCTGCTGTGGTAGGCCCCAGACAAGCTTCTGGGCCCACCCCTGCGCCGCACCGGCGTGGGCCTCCGGAACAAAGGACCACGAGATTGCTCTCTAACGCATACCTGTCGGCCAGGAGGGCCAGCAGGTGGCTGTAAAACGAACCCCCTAATATGGCGTCTGTCCCATAAATACCCTCGCCCAGAATGCAACTCGGAGGACCACCTCCACCGAGTTGTCTCCAGGACAGAAGAGCATCCATACGCTTCGACACGTTGCCTTTCACTGACCAGTAATAACAGCGACACTCACTGGTCAGTCTGGAAACACACCGTCAGCCAAGCTGGAACAGAGGCAAACGTAACCTATTTAACAAACAAATTACTAAATTTACCTAACATATGGTAGATCGCAAATATACCAGCGCTGCATATATATATATATATATATATATATATATATATATATAGGAAGGCCTGAAATTATGGGAGGAGCCCGGAGGGTATTTAACCAGACCACCCACAATGATCAGTGTCGGTTCCAGTGCGCGGTACCCACCCACCCATTCCCCTTCTCAGGGTACTTCTCCTAAAACAATTTCTCTACAGGAACATCCAATTACTTTTTTAGTGTATGTGCTCTTCTCCTGGCATACCGCCCAGCAGACCTGGGTTTACCGTACAGCAGGCCAGGGCACACTTCAGGTCTATTTATGTTGTTAGTCTTGTGACGTGTTTATGTGCTCCATATCTCTCAGGACGGAGGGCTCCGACCATAAATATATATATATATATATATATATATATATATATATATATATATATATATATATATATATTTTAAAGAAGCAGCAAATGAGCCTTAAACCAAGCCCTCGCTTGATCTATATATCTGCAGGTACTGTATAACAATCCATCCCCAAAATTCATAGTAACATCTCACATTTCAAGGCTGGATAATAGATTGTTCTTCCTCTTATTTACTGACTGGTAAGCACTGTTTTTGTACTTTCTATACTCACACACACTGAATCTCAGCAGTAATTATGAGATTTATTACTGCTGAGCATATCATGGTTATTATTCCAGCTGGTGGTTTCATGGGTAATGTAGAATATATTGGATTACTCTGTTTGCACTGTTAATTCTCCTCCACTCCCCCTTCCCATATGAGTCCTACATCTTCCATTTCTTTTCTGATATACTGATATATTGAAGTTGATATATTGCATAATAAATAAGAAAGCCTTCTGATTACGGACCCCTGGACTGCAGTATGGAGTCTGTTTGAAGATAGTAACACACACACTATTGGACATAGTTAGATGTTACAGTTCATAAATATCAACTTTGTGTATTTTAAATACCTCAATTATCTGTAATCAATTATTTGCTTAAAGCAGACCCAGACATCAGATTTACTCTTCTTGCTAGCACATGCATGGTAAATAATGTGTAAGCTTCACACTTCATGGAAAATCATCTGCTTTTCTCCTCCAGAAGAATGAAGCAATCCTTGTTCAGGCATCATGTAAGGTCAGCAGCTTCAGTAAACAATGGACTGAGATGCCAGCTCAGAGATTACAAAATCATGTACTGTAAATCCTATTGCATATGCAGACAGTTCTTGGCTGTGTCCACAAATGTCTGGTGTAGATTAGTCCCTACTGCAGCTTCTCAATGTTTCACTTGCTCAAGTTACAATCTTGAAGTCTGATCTCTTGGGAATAGCAGAATGAGGAAATGTTTCCTCCTGCCTTCCGTCGCCTCCTTAAAGTGGTGTTCCAGCTGAAATTATACTTTTTAAATAAAAATACCCCTATAATACACAAGCTTAATGTATTCTAGTAAAGTAAGTCTGTAAACTAAGGTCTGTTTAGTTAGTTTATAGAAGTAGTTTGTTATTTTATAAACTTCCAGCAGGCCGTGGCCATCTTAAGTGTGGGCATCTGAAGCCAGACTGTATTTTTTCCTGGATCTCATCCTTGCAGATCTCGCACATGCTCAGTGCAGCACAAGCAGTGTAATAGGTTTCAGGTCAGGTTTCCATAGCAATGGCAGTGTCAGAGGAAGTTGCCGCCCCTTCCCAGAAGGCATTGCAAACAGGAAATGATGTGATGGGCCACGGCCAGGGAGGAGGAAGTGAAAAATGAATACAGCAGATATACAGTAGGTGCTGAGAAAAAAAAAAAATATCCAATTCGTTTACAGTGCATAGTTTAGTGAGGGATGCTGAAGAGTTGTAAAAGTGGGTGGAACTCCACTTTAACAACTGATGAGTCATCAGCTGTCAGTGGCTAACATTTTTTAAAACAAATAGCGTGGGGTCCCCCCCAAAATTCATACCAGACTCTTATCCGAGCATGCAGCACGGTAGGTCAGAAAAGGGAGCAGACGAGCAAGCGCCCCCCCTCCCCTCCTGAACTATACCAGGCCACATGCACTCAACAAGGGTGGTTGGGTGCTCTGCGCCCCCCACCCCAAAGCACCTTGCCCTATGTTGATAGGGACAAAGGCCTCTTTCCGACAACCCTGGCAGGTAGTTGTCGGGGTATGTGGGTGGGGGGCTTATCGAAATCCGGAAGCCCCTTCTAACAAGGGGACCCCCAGATGCCAGTCCCCACACCCTATGTGAATAGTGGTAAAGCTTTTCTGAAAAAAGATATTTCTGAAAAAAGATACTGTTGGTGTATTAACTCAGGGGGTCATGATATCAATTATTAGATAACATTCATGAGAACTTGAAGCAGAATGTATAGTTTTAAACCATGCCTGTATAACCTATTTATGTATGTGTTGATCTTCTTTATATTAAAGCCCATCCTTGCCCAGGTTTAACTTTTGTGTAAATCAATACTCACTCCTATATAGAATCTCCAGTTCACTTACCTTTCTCCTGCCTAAAACTCTTCACTGAAGTCTGGTTGACATCAATACCCAGCATCCTAGTCTTTGGCTTCTTGTGGCTTAGGAAGGAGGCATTTGTAGGGCCTACCAAGTGATATAGCCTGCAGAGCTAACAGGGGCATCGAAAGACTGTGTTTTAGAGTAAGGAATGAAAACCCGATAGCCAGAAATAGCAATGTTATACATATTGTAATTGCCAAATGTAAATGCAAGGGTGTTTTAACTTGTAAATGTCAAATGGTAACATAAATATAAGAAGATCAAAAAAATAAGTCTGTAAAATATTTTATATTTATCATAAAGTGATCTGTTCACACATTTATATTGCAAAAGTGCAAAATTGGTACATTAACAATATATTTACACATGCACAAAATTTACAGTACTCAAACCTACATGGAGGTAATTGAATGAAAATTCATAAGAAACAGACAGATGTTTTAACATGTCCAACAATAGCATGAGTTATAAAACCAGAAATCAAGATACACTCAAAAAGCAGGGACATACAGTGCATTGAAAAAGTATTCACACCCCTTGAAATTTTCCACATTTTGTCATGTTACAACCAGTGGCAGCCCATCCATAGGGGGACCTCGCCCCTCCCCTCAAGCTGTTGAAAAAATAATTTTTTTGTCACTTTAAGAGTGACCGGGCGCCGGACATGCGGCAGTCTATGGGAAGCTTCCCAACCTGCAGTCAGCTGATTGCAGGCTTGGAAGACGATTTGCCCATGTTTAGGGTGCGGTCGGGGCGCACGGAATGCGCCCGCAAACACCCCCACTATTCTCTTATTTGTTAATATGCCAGATTATCGGGCTAAGATTGGCAAAGCAGGGACCGGAGGAGAGGACAGTGGGCGTGTGTTTTTGTGTGACATGTGGGGGTGGAGTCGACTGGGACACTTGTCATTTCCGGTTTCCCGGCCACAGTGAGGGTGGATTCAGATGAGCAGAGCGGCGCAAGGTAAGTGCACATGGCAGATGCATCATGGCACAGCACACCTCCACTACACCGCACAGCACACCTCCACTACACTGCACAGCACAGCACACCGCACACCACAGCACAGCACACCTCCATTACACCGCACAGCACACCTCCATTATACCGCACAGCACAATTCCATTATACCGCACAACACACCTCCAATACACTGCACAGCACAGCACACCTCCACTACACTGCACAGCACACCTCCACTACACCACACAGCACAGCACACCTCCACTACACCACACAGCACACCTCCACTACACCGCACACCTCCACTACACCACACAACACAGCACACCTCCACTACACTGCGCAGCACACCTCCACTACACCGCACAGCACACCTCCACTACACCGCACAGCACACCTCCACTACACCGTACAGCGCACCTCCACTACACCGTACAGCGCACCTCCACTACAATGCACAGCGCACCTCCACTACACCGCACAGCACGCCTCCACTACACCGCACAGCACACCTCCACTACACTGCACAGCACACCTCCACTACACCGCACAGCACACCTCCACTGCACCGCACAGCACACCTCCACTACACTACACAGCACATCTCCACTACACCACACAGAACAGCACACCTCCACTACACAGCACAGCACACTGTTGCATTTGATGGCACAGTGGCTGCATTTGCTGGGCACAGTGGCTGCATGTAATGAGCACAGTGGCTGCATATGATGAGCACAGTGGATGCATTTGATGGCACAGTGGATGAATTTGCTGGGCACAGTGGCTGCATTTGATGGCACAGTGGCTGCATTTGATGGGCACAGTGGCTGCAATTGATGGCACAGTGGCTGCATTTGATGGGCACAGTGGCTGCATGTGATGAGCACAGTGGCTGCATATGATGGGCACAGTGGATGCATCTGATGGCACTTTGGCTGCATTTGATTGGCACAGTGGCTGCATTTGATGGGCATAGTGGGTGCATTTGATGGACACAGTGGCTTCATTTTATGGGCACAGTGGCTGCAACTGATGGCACAGTGGCTGCATTTGATGGGCACAGTGGCTGCATAAGATGGGCACATTGGCTGCATAAGATGGGCACAGTGGCTGCATAAGATGGCACAGTGGCTGCATAAGATGGGCACAGTGGCTGCATTCGATGGGCACAGTGGCTGTAATTGATGGGCACAGTGGCTGCATTTGATAGGCACAGTGGCTGCATTTGATGGCACAGTGGCTGCATTTGATGGCACAGTGGCTGCATATGATGCCACAGTGGCTACATTTGATGGGCACAGTGGCTGCATTTGATGGGCACAGTGGCTGCATTTGATAGGCACAGCAAGGCTGCAATAGATGTTTTTTTTAAGTATGTTTCAGAATTTTTCAGTTTGTTTGCTCCCCCAAAAATTTGGAGCACCAGCCGCCACTGGTTACAACCAAAACTGTGTTTGTTTTGGGATTTTATGTGATAGACCAAAACAAAGTGGCACATAATTGTGAAGTGGAAGGAAAATTATAAATGGTTTTCAATTTTTTTTATAAATATGTGAAAAGTGTGTCTTACATTTGTATTCAGCCCCCGATTCAATGCTTTGTAGAACCACCTTTCACTGCAATTACAGCTGCAAGTCTTTTTGGTTATGTCTCTACCAGCTTTGCAAATCTAGAGAGTGACATTTTTGCCCATTCTTCTTTGCAAATTAGCTCAAGCTCTGTCAAATTGGATGGAGAGCGTCTGTGGAAAGCAATTTTTAAGTTTTAGCACAGATTCCCAATTGGATTCAGGTCTGGGCTATTCTAACACATGAAAATGCTTTGATCTAACCCATTCCATTGTAGCTCTGGTTGTATGTTTAGGGTCGTTGTCCTGCTGGAAGGTGAACCTCCGCCCCAGTCTCAAGTCTTTTGCAGACTCTAACAGCTTTTCTTCTAAGATTGCCCTGTATCTGGCTCCATCCATCTTTCCATCAACTTTGACCAGCTTCCCTGTCCCTGCTAAAGGAAAAGCATCCCAACAATATGACGCTGCCACCACCATGTTTCACGGTGGGGATGGTGTGTTCAGGGTGATGTGCAGTGTTATTTTCCGCCACACATAGCGTTTTGCTTTTAGGCCAAAAAGTTCAATTTTGGTCTCTTCTGATCAGAGAACCTTCTTTCACATGTTTGCTGTGTCCCCACATGGCTTCTTGCAAACTGCAAACAGGACTTTTTATGGCTTTCTTTCAACAATGGCTTTCTTCCTGCCACTCTTCCATAAAGGCTAGATTTGTGGAGTGCACAACTAATAGTTGTCCTGTGGACAGATTCCCACATCTGAGCTGTGGA